>MU380719.1:0-13227 GCA_022495085.1 Xylaria sp. FL1042
TATATATATAACCTTGTTATATAAGCTAGGCTATAATTTTATTTTATTATAATTTAATAAGTTAAACTATATTAAAAGCTATAAATATAAAGTTAGCGTACGCTTTACCATTTTAAATAATATGTTTGCTTGTTTTATTAAAGCTAATAGTTTAGCTTGCCATTATTATAGAATTTTAAATATAATAAATAAATAGTTTATAAAAAAAAAAAGAAAAATAATAGGTTATAGCTAAATAAAATTATTTACGTTTTGCATAAAAAATATAATAGTTGTTAATAAAATATAAGTTATTAAAAAAAGTTGCTACTAAGTAATAAAAGTTATTATTTAAATAAAGCTAAATATAAAAGGTAGTTATTAAAAAATATAAATCGTAACTGCTGCTGTATATAATAGCAGCAAAAATAAAAATATATTTTAAAAGATATAAAAATATCTTATATAATAGCTGCTTTATTAGGTTTTCTTTTTTAATTAAAAAAGCACCTAAAGATTTAAATACTTAGTTAGCTTTTTATACTTTTAATATTTTTATATTTTAAGGCTTATATTATTATATATATATTGCTATTTTAAATAGTAAAAGCAAATCGTAAAACTAAAAATACTTATATATATAGTTAATATAGTTAAAAAAAAGTTTAAGACTTATTAATTAATAAAATTTTAGCTAATGCTAATATAAACTATTTATAAATAAAAACTAAAGCAAACTTATTTTAGCACCTAATATTATTAATATATTTTAAAAAAAAGCGTAAAAAATATACTTTATTACGCTAAAATAAAATAATTAAAGTCGCAATAAATAAATATAAAAAGATTAAACAAATAAAACCGGGCAGATTAAAATATTTAAGCAATTAAAATTGTTAATTTAACGTTAAAGGGATTATAACATTAAAAATAGTAGACTAATAAATAAAAGAAAAAAAAGCAAATAAAAAGTTAGCTATTTTAAAACTTAGTTTTTCTCCCCCTCTTTAAAAACTAAAGAATAAAATTTTTTTAAAATAAACCCGC
This sequence comes from Xylaria sp. FL1042, assembly GCA_022495085.1. Classification (NCBI taxonomy): domain Eukaryota; kingdom Fungi; phylum Ascomycota; class Sordariomycetes; order Xylariales; family Xylariaceae; genus Xylaria; species Xylaria sp. FL1042. The sequence goes on from MU380719.1 coordinate 1,027, forward strand.
AGTAAAATAATAACTTTAACTTTAATAATTTAAATAATTAAACTCTACTACTAGGCATTTATATATATATAAGTTGCTTTTACGATTTAAAAGGCCTATTTATTTAATTAATATAATTAATTTATTAACAGCACTTATAGTTAATATATTATTATTATTATTAATTATTTATCTACTGTTAATCTAGCAATAATAATAAGTCTAGCACTATTATTATCTTTAGTTATGCTAGATTTTTTAGTTATAACTCCTTTAAATGTCTAATAAATAATAAAAAAAGCAGGCGGTTTTTAATAAATAAAAATATAGTATATTTTAATATACTTGTTAATTTAAAAATAGCCTAGCCAATATTTTATAACGCAGCTAAATTATATTTATATAGCCTAGCGCTAAAATAAGATTTAAGATTATATAAAATAAACTTTATATATATAATTATTTTTTTTATATCTTTTATTTTTTATTTAGCTATTAAATAGTTAGCTGCTTTTTAAAAAAAACTTTTTTGCTTACCTTGCTTTAATATTTTTGCTATAACAATATAAAAAAAAAAAAATATATTTTTATAGCTAAGCTTAAATATTTTTAAAAAAAAGGTTTAAAAAAGAGTTTTAAAGCCTTAATAGTTAATAAAATAATAATAACAATAAATATAATACTATTATTATTAAAATCTAGATATAATTAGTTATTATATTATAAGCTTACCTTTAAATATATATTAGCAGGCAAGCTAACATATTTACTAATAATTTTAACTAGGCAGAATAGCTTCTTTTATGCAAGGTTATAGCCTGTTAAATAAATAAATAACACTCTAATATATACTTATTAAGTTAAATTTATATATATAAGCTATCTTTTTTAATTACTAGTTAAAAGAAATAAAAGCTATATTAATTAATATATCTTATAACTATTAGCCCTTTTTTACCTATTAGCTATATAACTGCGTAAGCTATACTATTTACTTTAAAATAAATAACCTTAATATAGCTAAAAGGCTTGGCTGTAAAACCATTAGTCTTGCTACTAGCAAATGCTTTAAAAGGCAAGCTAGCGTAAAAGCTAGCGTAAGCATTAGTTAACTTATAAAGTTTATTCGATATTTTATTTAAACTTATTTTAAATATTTTTTAAAAGTCTTAGTTGTATAAAGCATTTAAGCTAAAAGGCTAAAAGTTAAATATTATATAAAAAAATAGCTAAAAAGCTTAGCTATAAAACTACTAGTTTTGCTACTAGCAGATACTTTAAAAAATAAGCTTATGCAAAAGCTAGCATAAAAACTAGCATAAGATTTACTAGTTAACCTATAAGATTTATTTAATATTTTATTTAAATTTATCTTAAATATTTTTTAAAGGTCTTAGTTGCGTAAAGCACTTAAGCTAAAAAGTTAAAAGCTAGACATTATATAAAAAAATTATATTAAAATATTAATTAAAATCGAAAAATAATATAAAAATAAAGTTTAAAGCTAGTAAGCTAATTTAATATAAATAAAAAATTATATAGTTAATATAAATCCAGGTGTAAGATATTAAAAATAAAAAGTAAATAAAGGCTTAAAAAGTTTTTTAAGCAACGTTAAAGATATTTACTTAATAATTAATTAATATTAGCTATAAAATTTATAAGATTAAATAACAACTTAAAAATTTAAGCTATAATTTTTATATTAGCGTAATTTAAATTTTTAAATAAAAGATATATAAGAGTTTTATATTAAAAGTAATAATATTTGCTTTTATTAGCAGCAAATTAATATAAAGCAGTAATAAAAAAACCTTTTTTTAAATATATTTTTAATTATATTTCTTATAAACAGCGGCAGATATTATAGTAAATAATTTCTTATGGTTATTATTTTTAAATTCTTTTTTAATAAATAGTAAAATTATAAGTATTATTATAGGAAGTAATAATATTAAAAAAAAAGGCAGTAATAAAAGCAATTATAAAAAAATAAATAAAAATTAAGCTTTAAATAAGCTGTTAGTAGTTTTATATATTATTAATAGTAAAAAATTAATATTTTTAAGCAAAATAAACAATTTATTAGGTTAGCAGCAAACTAAGTGACTAACTAGTATAAAGATATTAATTATTATTTATAATTTAATAAACTAATTTAATTAATTGTTTTTTTTATAAAACCTGTGCTTAACTTTTTTAATAACAAAAGATTTGGTAATTTTAAAGCTAAGCGTTTTAAAGTTATAGATTTTAAGCAAAAAGCTATTTAGTAGTATATTTTATATAAGGGTATATTTATAACTTAAAATATTTAGCCAGCGTTGCTGTTTTAAAAATAAAGTATTAAACTTTAATAGCTTATTTGTCCGTTAATGTTTTATAAAGCGTATAATATTAGCAATGCTATTATCTCGTAAAAAAAAATATAGTAGGTTAAGCCAAGCAAGCAAAAATAAAAAATAACAAATATATTTAATAAAGACAAAAGCAAGCTATTAATATAAATAATTATGCTATAATTTAATAATAGCCGCTATTTTTTATAATATAAGCAAGACCTTAAACTATAAGCTAAGCATGTTTAAAATTTACTAAAAGAAAAGCTTTAAATTTATTGGCTTTAAAAATAGTATTAATATTATTAGAGTAATAAAAAGTAATTAATACTCCTTTATACCTGCTTTATAATTTAAATTAGTTAATTATTTTATAAAAGATATAATAATAAGTTTTAAAAAATAGGTTTAATTTTTATTAGCTGTATTATAAAAATAAATTATTTATATAACTTATTAAAAAGCTTAATAATTAATAGCAATATAGTTTAATTAAGCTGTCGAAAATTTACGCAAGTATATTATATATATTTAAGTGATTAATTAGCATTGCGCCTTATATATAAACAATTAAAACTTTTTATAGCTAAATAAAAAGCAATTTTTTTATTAGTATTAGCTAAAATAAATATTTATAGCTAGATATAACTATAAAATATTATGCCTTTTATTGCTGTGTTATTATTATATATTATTTACTAAGTTATATTTTTATTTACTAGTTGCGCTAAAACTAAATATATTAGCTTAAACGTTAAATCTTTTTTATTTAGTAGTTTTAGCAAGATTTTACTATGTTAATATATTAATAATATATAGCTTTGCTAAAGCTTTTATATAATTTTTTATATTTTTATACTGCTATAATTTTTTTTTTTAGCTTTTATTAAGTTTAAATTTTTATATTATAGTTTTAAAATTATTAGATTTTTTATTATGCTTAACTATATTTATATAATCTAGGCATATATTTTTTATATAGTTATTTTTATTATATTTTTAATACGGTTACGTTAAATAATTTATAGCTTTATAACTTTAGCTATAATAATGCCGATAAAATATAACTTATAGTATAAAGTAGTTTATTTTAACATAGCTTTTAGCTCTGCAGTTATAATAAGTTGTATTTACGGTTTTAATATTTTATATATTTAGTTTTTTATAGTTAGCCTTAATATGCTTAAGCTTTTTGCAGAAATAGCAGATTCTTTTGTTTTATATTTTATAGTCGGCTTTTATATGCCCAAGCTCTTTATATAAAAAGCAATGTCGATTTTAATCTTTTTGCTTATATTTGCTTGCTATATATATATTGCAGCAAATCTTGCAAACAGTTTTAAAGTAAGCTTATTTTAAGTATTTGCTTTTATTATATTTCTTGCATATTAAAATAAGTTTTTTTTTTTTATTTCTTATATTATATTTTTCTAGTATTTTATAAAACTAATAATAAATAAAATAATAAAGGTTTTAAAGTACTTTAGCTTTTAGTTTTTTTTAAAAGTAATTATTTATATAATATAAAAATCTTGTTTATAAATTAATATGCAAATCTTTAGCACTTTTATTAAATACTTTAAGATTTTAAAATAAAACTTTAGCATATTTAGATTTTATAAACGCTATAGTTTTATAGTTAAAGTTGCCGATAAATTCAATTTTATTTATGCGGAAAATAAAAACTAATACTATTATAGCTTTTTAGCTTTAGCAAGAATTAGTTGTTATAACTAATACTTTAGCTTTTGCCTTGTTGTTACCTTTTAGCTTTATATTTAAATAACTTGCAAGATCACTTATAAATGCTGCATAATATAAGACTAGTAATATTGTTTTAGGTTTGCTTTTATTTTTTATAAATTTATTAAAAAACAAGAGGTTTTTAATAGTTTTAAAAGCAGCTTAAAAATAAGCTTTAAAAATATGCGAGGTCTTAATTTTTATAAATATAATATCTTTAATGTTAATAAAATATTAACCTTTTAATATATTATTTAAAGTGCTAATAGCTGTTTATATTAATTTTTAAATAATATTAACTTATAGTCTAGCTTTTATATTTTAAAAAGTAATATTGCTATTATATAAAATATTATTAATTATTTTTTTTAGTTTTTTATATTAGCGATAGTATATTTAAAGTTTATTATTAATTTTACTATTATTTATAATATAATATAGTAATAAGAATTAGATTTGCGCTTAAAATAAAAGTAAAGACTTATAAAGAAAATAGTTTATTAAACGTAATTATTTAATATCTTTAAGTAAAACTATTATTATAGGGTTTAAAAAGCTTATAACGTTAACTATTATTATTTTAAATATTTTAGCATACTTATTTATAATAATTATATTAAAATATATTGACTTTATAAACAGCTATTTAGTAAGTGCGGTTAAAGTAATAAAAATAAGCTTTGTATTTAATAAAACATTTTTATATATGCTTTTTAACTTAGCTTTGGCTTTTTAATTAAAGGTAGGGTTTAAAACATGACCTTAAGAGACTATATTTATAATATGCTTTAAAAAAAGATAAGCTTTTAGATTTATATAATATTATTTAAAAATATTAATATAGAAAAAGTGTAAATAAAGGTTTTTTTTTGCGTAAGAACATAAATTATATTTTATAATAAAGCTATATAATAATTTTATAATAAGAAATTATATAATAAGATTTTTACCGGTATTTTACGGCTTAAGCTTTTTATTTTTTATAAATAACGCTAAACTTTTTTTAACTTTTAAAAAAGTATTATAAACGCAAAATGCTTATTAAATATTAATAAAAAAAAATTTATATAATTTATAAAAGTTTTTATACCTTTTAGGTAATATATTTATTAATAAATTAATAGAAAATATATATATTACTTAATAGTTAAAATAATATTTTAAGATAATTATAATTATAATAAAGATTAAGTATATCTTGCTGCAACCTTAATATTTATTAATAGTATATATTTTAAATAAAATATTTTTAAGCTTTTATATTGCTTTTTTTTAGTTTTTATTTAAGTTGTTATAAATATTTATAAGCTTTTTAAAGCTTTTATTTTTTATTAACTAGGAAAACATTTAATATATATTATTAAATTTATGCTTATTTTTCTTATTTTATATATAAAAGTTATTAAGCTAAAGCAAATAATTTTTAAAAAGACTAGGCCTTTTTATTAACTTGGCAAATTTAATAATAGCTTAAGTTAATAATTTTATTAAGAATATAATTTTAAAACTATATTAAAAAGGCTTTTTATTATAAATCTTATAAAATAAATTATTATAATTTTAGCTCTTTAGATTAATTAAAGCTGGCTATATAAACTTAGTTAGCTTTTTTAAGCTATAAAAAAGAGTATTTTTCTTAGGTTTTTTAAAAATACTAGCTATAAAAGCAGCGTAGCTTATTTTAAAGCTAAAAAATAAAATATTAAAGCGTTTTATATATAGCTTTATATTATTTTCGGTTTTAATTTTTAACATGTTTAGTAAAAGTTAATATAGGTTTGCAGCTGCTTTGATTTTTTTTATTAAAACTTTTTTAAAAGCTAATATAGTATTATTAATAATGCTTGCTAACTGTTAAATAAAGCTTTTATATATAGAATATATGTCTGCAGAATTTAGATTTTTAAGCATAAAACTTGTATTTTTAACCCGAAATATATAATCTATAAGCAATTTTGCTTGTATTTTGCTTAAAAGGTCGGAATTAATATTATTATTATTTTTTTAAAGAAATTTTATAATATGTTTTATAAAAAGTTATATTAGCTTTTAAATAATTTGTTTATTTTATTTTAATTATATAGCTAAGTTATAAAATATATTATTTTTAATAAGATTGTTATTATTATTTTTAAATAATAATATATTAGGCTTAAAATAAAAATTAAGCATTTTTTATAATTTCTTAAGCAGTAAAACTAAATTTTTAAAAAGAGCTAGCTGCTTTTTAAAGGTGTTAAATAATATAATACTTTCTGCTAAATGTTTTAGTTTAGCTAGATCTGCTTTTTTAGTATTATATATTTTAAAAAGCCAGCTATATAACTTTAAAATATTTAGCGGTTGACTTATATATTTATAGTATATATAAAAGTGTTTAATTTTTTATAGGCTTAAAATTAACGCTATATAAGTAATATTTTTGTTAAAAAGCTTAAAAATAACTTTATTATTTCTAAGCACAAATAAATAGCATTTTTTAATATTTCTTTTAGTAAGGCTAGAAAAAAATATAAAATAAACGCTAAATATTTTTTTAGCTATATTATTAATAACTGCAAATGCTATATCCGCTTTATTTTTATATAAATATATTATAACAGCAGCATATTTATTTGCGTTTATAAAAAACGTTTGCAAGGTTATAGGATTTAATATTAGTTTGCCGATAGTTTTATTATTTACAAGACTTAAAATTATATTATAGTTAAATATATATATATCTGGACTTTTAATAAACCAAGCATTAAAATAGTTGCTGTTTTTGCGAAAACTTTAATAAAAGATATTAAAAGAAATAAACTTAACGCTGTTTTAGTTTTAAAGCAAGAAGGCTTATAGGTATAAAATTAATAACCTGGTAGTATAAGCATTATTTTAATTTCTTTTTAAAAACACTTGAGTAAATTTTAATAACTTTGTTAATATAAAGCCTTAGAGTTGTTTTTTAATATTATTTTTATTAATAAAGGTTATTTTTTTTATTTTTTAAATAATAATTATTTTTAAGCTAACCGACTTAAAATTAATATTTTATACTGCTTTTTTAAAATAAAAAAAATACTTTTAAATTTATTATTTTATTTTATTTTTGCTATTAATATATTAATAATAAAACATAAATTTAAATATTATAATAAAATCTATCGATTTAATATATATTTAGTTATTATAGCTTTTAGGATTAGTTTTAAAAATATATTTTATAAGCTAAATTATAATCTTTAAATATAAGCCCGGTAAATTATTAAACTTAACTTTTTTGTTTAAAAATTTAAACAATAATAATAGCTTAAAAAGTAATTTATAAACTAATTATATATTAGATTTAAAATCTTTGCTCTTGCTAAAATAGCCTTTAATATATATAAAGCATAAATAATATTGCTTAATTATGCTTTAAGTATTTATTTTATAATAGTTTTCTGCTAAAAATTTTTTATTAAAATATTATAGCTAATTTAATAGCTTAATTAGTTTTAGCTTATTTTTTTTTATTTAATATATTAGTTAAAACTCCTAAACTATATAAGAGAAATAAGCAATAGTAAAAATATATTTTTAAGAGCTGACGCACTTAAGCAAGTACTTTTTAAGTCGGGCGGCTGCCCCTTAGATATAAAAAAACCAGATATATTATTACTGCTAAAAGATTTAGCTATTTTATTAATTTTTAGAAATTGCTAGACTAAAACAAGTATAATTTATAAAAACAGCTAAAATATTTAGTATTTTTTTTTTTTATTAAGTTAAGTATTAAATATAAAATAAAAGAAATTAAATAAAAAAAAAACAAAAGAAAAAGCTAAAAAAAAGGCAATATTATAGTTAATAACGCAAAATTTAAATTTAACGCTATTAAACATTAATTTTTTTACTACTTAAAAAAATAATGTTTAACTTAGCTGAAGATCTTGTGATAATATTATTAAAACTAAAGACTAGAAATAATATAAGCTATACTTATTTAGTATAAAATAAACACTAGGACTTATATTTATATAAGTTAAGCGATAAAAAAATAAAGCAATAATATATAAAAGTATAATAAATAAATAAAGCTAAATTAAATAATTTTATATATATTAATAATATTATAAAAATAAGCTATACTTATATTAATAATAAAGTATTTTAATATTAAATTTTGCTAATAATATCGCTAAATTAAAAAATATTAATAATTATATAAAATAATAAAAACAGTTATATAATAATAAATTATAAGCAATAAGCAGTATTATATAATAATAAAAATATTAGTAATAAGCGAGAGAAAAAGGCATAAACTTTTAATAAAAAAAATAAAATAATAGCTACTTGCTTATAAAATATAAAGCTAAATTAAGCCTACGCAGCAAGATATAAACTATATTAATAATAATAATATAAAAAAAGTAAAATGTTTTATATAAGTATAAAATAAAATATTAAAATATAATACGATAAAAAGGTTAAAAATAAATAAAAAAACTTTAACATATAAATTATGTAGATATAAAATTAAATAAAGCAGTAAATAAATATAAAAATAAAAGATAATAAAAAAACAAGATTAAAAGGCGCATAAGTAAAAGCTGCTAGGTTAAATAATAAAAAGGTATAAAATATTTTTTTTAAAAAAGGCTAAACAAGCTAACTAAATTAGCAATAACTATTATTAATAAACTGTAAAAAAAAAAATATAATATATAATTTTAAAATAGCTTAATATTTCTTTGTTAGCAAAAAAAGTTATAAATTATTATTAAGCTAGAAAATAATATTTATATAGTTTACTAAGCGATTTATAGCTAATAATAAACTTATTATTAAAAATAGTTATTTATAAAAGATATAGCTAATAAATATAATAGTTATTAATAAATAATAATAAAGTTTATAAGTTAGTATAAATTTAAAATATAAAATATTTGCTAAAGAAAAAGGTTTAAAAAAAAAATAAAACTATTAGTAAACTTTTTAATAAAAACATAATAATAATTATAAAAGGTATTAATATTAATTAAAAATGAATTATAAAGCACTAAATAAAACGCTAATTAAAAAAAAAATAAAAAATAATATATATAAAAGAATATTTAAAAAAATAAACTAAAAAAGACTAAATTATTATTTACTTTTATTTATTTGCTACTGTTAATATTATAATTTAGCTAAACTTGTTTGGTTATAATAATAACTATTTTTAAATATTTAGTTTTTTATATTATTAGCATTTTATTTAATTAATAACGTGTTATATTAAAGTAAAAATAATTTAATAAAAATAACTAAAACTTGTAAAATAGCTAAAAAAAATATAACTATTTAAACTTAATAATATTTAAAAGGCTTTATTAATTATAAATACTTATAAATAGTTTAGTCTGCTAACTTTTTAAAAACTATATATATAATTGCATATTTTTTTAAGCTTGCTTTAGCTTAGCATTTAATTTATTTATTAATATTAAAAGTATTTTTTTGCTTACTTATATAATAATAATAACGCTAGGCTGTCTTTTTTTATTAAATTACTTATATTTAATACTACGCTTTATTTATATTTTAAATAATAAAAATGCTATAGCATTATGCAATAAATAAAATTAAAAAGAGCTAAAATAGCTAAATAGTATATTTTTAGCTACTTATAGTTTATTATTTAATAACTTTTAATAAATTTTTATTTATTAAAATCTTAATTAAAAATAGTTTTAAGTGCTTTTTTTATATAAACTCTTTTATAAGTCTTAAAAAGAATATATTTTAAATTAATAAAATATTTAAATATAAATAAACTAGTTTTTAATAATAGTTTTTAGTTTATATATATATATTTTTTTTATATTATATATTTATATAAACTACTATTAAATTAAACAGTAAAAATTGACTAATAAAACTTATTAAAGTTTTTTTAATAAGTAAAAATTAATAGCAATTAAATAACTTTAGTATGTGGCAACTAGAAAACAAATATTAATATAGCTATTAAGCAAGCATTTTAATAAAAGCAAGCAGCGCTAATATTTTATAAAAAATAAAAAAAAAACTGCTTGCTTTAGCGCGTGCATAACAATCTAGAATAGCTTGCAGCGCTTAAAGTACTTGATAAACTAAAAGCTTAAACATAAAACAAATATAAAAAAAAGCCTTTTTAAAAAATAATACTAAATATAAAGCCTTAACCTTTATAAATGTTAGGCTTAATTATAATATAAATATAAAAATAAACTTATTATTATATTATTAAGCAAATAAAGCAACTATTTATAAACTTAAAATAAGCAAAAAAATAGCTGGAAAAAATGTTGCAAATAAAATATTAAAAATATTAAGCAAAGATAAAAAGCTTTTATTTTTCTAAAATAAATGCTTTCTCGATAAGCAATAAATATAATATTATATATAAATATAAGTACTAGCTAATATAAAAGCATAAGATATTATATAATATATTTTAAAAAATAATATAAACGGCTTATAACTATTTAAAAGGTTTAATAATTAAAAAAAAAAGCGGTAGCGGCTAGCAAAAAGGCTATATTATAATTTTATAATAAAATAAATATAAGCTTGTAATATATAAAATAAATATTTTTTTAAGCTACTTTAATATAATATTTATTAATTTAGTTTATATTTTATAATCTAGCTATTTATTAAAATTATAAAAGCTGCTGTTTTATTAATTAATTAATTATAATTACATTATTAATATTTAATAGTTTTTTTATATATTTGTTTATATCTTTAAATATAACTTTATATTTAATAAAAATTGCCTTGCTTATATTTGCGAGTATACGCCTTATATTATAAACATATATATAAATCGACTAATATATTTATTTAAAAATAAAAAATTTATTTTTAAAGCCTTAGAAAATATAATAAACTTTAATTAGCTGCTTTTTAAAAGCATTTATATTAAAGCAAATATAGTTAAAAAATAATATAAAGCAATAAGTTAAATATAATATTTAATATAAAACCTAAAAAGCAGCTTTTTATAAAAAAATAAAGCGCTAGGTTAACAGCTTAGTATATATTAACGCTAGCAAAAATCGCAGTATTATTAAAAGCAAAATATAAAAACTAATTATTTAAAGCTTTTAATAAAATAAATTAGCTGCTTTATTTACTATAATAATATTTTTTAAAGCTAAATAATAGCTTTTATAGACTTAGACTTTTATTATTTATAATTATAAAGCTTAAGCATTTATATTTTAATATTAGGCTGTTAATATATATTATTATAACCGCTTTAAAAGATTATATTATGCTTATTTATAAAAGCATAGTTTATAAAATATGCAAAATTCCTAGCTAGTCTTGCGTATTTAACGCTTAAAAATTATATTATATGTTAATTTTTTTCTTTTTAGCCTATTTGTTAAATTAACTAAACAGTAAAAACTTAGCTAATAAATTCTTTTTTTTTAGCGTAAACAAGAATTTTAACGTGCGCAAAGCGGTTAGCAAAAATATTTCTGCTATTAAAAATAATTTAGCTAGCAAACCTGCAAATAATAAGCTTATATAGCATAGCTAATTAATTTTAAAACAATATATAATAATTAATATTATCTGGTTTAATTATAAAAATAAATGTTAAAAGAAGTAAAAATAAATATTTGCGTAGTAAAATTTATAATATATTTTAAAATAATTAAAAGAAAAGATTTATTTATAAAAAATAAAAAAAAAAAAAAAATATATATAAATATAAAAATAAAGTATATTTAGCTCTTTTATTTTAATAATAAATAAACAAAAGATATCGACAGCAATCTTTTCTTAATATAAACTTAGCTTTTATTTAGCTTTTTCTTGATTATATAAACAGTAAAATTTTAAGCGCTATATTAACAATATACTATTTAAAAATTTAAATAATATTATATATATAAGCTTTAAAAAGATTTTTAGTTTTATAAGCAATTATAAAACAATAACTATAATATTTAAACTAGTTTTAGTTATATTAAATATCTTTAATTATATAATATAAAAATGCTTATATTAAATAATAATAATATAAGCGGGTTTTTATTAATATAACTGCTAGTTATATTATATTAAAATATAATTAAAATATATTAAAACTATTTTATTTATAAATTTATAAAAATATTTAATTATTTTTTAT
>MU380720.1:0-13207 GCA_022495085.1 Xylaria sp. FL1042
CTAATAGCTTTTTATATAACTTATATAATAAGTGTATATAAGTTATTATAGCCTAGGTTAACTATTATATAAGTGCTTAGCACTTGTAGAGACCGCTAGCCTTGTTGTAGTGCTTAGCCTAGCCTGTAAAAAACCTTTGGCCTCTCTTGCGTGCCCACCCCCGAAGGCCGGTGGCGTACGCTTAAATATTAACTCGCATAAAATAATTTATAATACTTAGCTTATTTTAAATAAATTTTTAGCATACCTAGTAAAATATAAAAAATATTTAAAGTTAAACAACGCTAAAAAAAATATTAATAAAAAAACTAGCAAATAGTTTATGTAATTTTTAATAAATAATATATTTTTATATTATATAACTAATAAAAATATATAAAACTATAAAATAAAAACCTTATTTAATTAATTTACTTTTAATAACTAATATTATATAAAATATTAAAGCAAACTATAAAATATTAGCGCATTAAACTATTTAATAGTAAATAAAGCGTAGCTAAAAGTATATTTTAAAATTTACTTTTATATAAAAATAAATTAAACCTTAAAAAGCGCATATATTAAGTTTAGCGCAAGCAAACCTATAGCTATAATAAAAACTATATAATTAAAAAACTAATTAAATATAACTACTTATTATATTTTAAATAGCTATATTTTTTTTTTATTCTTGTTAAAAAATGCCGATCGCTTAAAAGCATATTTTAATAACATTAAAAATATAATCGTATAAAAAAATAACAAGAAAATCTTTATTATATATAAATAAAAACACCTGTTTTTTAATATAAGTTTATATAAAGCTAAAATTTACTTTATTAAAATAAAATTATAATAGCTTTACTGCCGCTTTAATTATTTTTATATAAAAAAATTATATAAAATATTTAGCTATATAAAATATAATATAAATTATTAAATTTTAAAAAAGATTTAAAAGTTTTATTATTATTATTAAATATATAACTAAACATTTTAATATTTTAAATTTTTAATTAAAAACAACTATAACTTTAACTATAAAATAATTATTAATGCTATATAAATAAATAATAAACAAGTCTTATATATAATTAACGCAGCTATATTATTTTAAGCTATAACCTTTTTAAAGTTTATATTTATATAAAATATTTAAAAAGCGCTATATAAATGCTAAATAAATATATATTAAAAACTTTTTAATTATATTATATATAACTTAAATATTAATTTTTTATTTAAAAAGTTTAAAAATTAAGCAAAAATTATAAATTTTTAATATTGCGCAATATTTATTAAAGCTTACTAAGCTATTAGTAAAATTAAACAAGCTTATAAACCTTTTTATTATATATATAATATTTTTAAAGCTAAAATTAGCTATTATATAAATATAAAGTTAATTTTGCAAATAATAGTTAAAATATTAAATAATATAGCTAAATTAAATAAACTTATGCTAATTTTATTAGTTTTTAAAGCATATTTTAAAATTAACTAAAAATTACTTTTTTTACTTAATATTATATAAAAAGCAAAAGCTATTAAAAAAACTATAAAAATATTGCGTAAAAATAAAGCTAAAGTTAAAATTAACCGCGCGATTTATAAGCGCAATAAGCTTATTATATATAATATATTTTTTTTACTTTTTTAAAATAAAATATTTATATAGCGCAAAAAAAAAAGCTAAAACAGTTTATATAAAATTTAATTTATTAAAAAATTTAATATAATTATTAAGTTAATAAATAGCTTTATATAATTTTATGCTACTTAAGTTAAGCTATATTATTATATAATTAAAAGAACTATAGTATTAAAAGCAAATAATGTAGTAAATAAAGTTTAGATTGTTAAACATTTTATTATATAATAAAAAAAAAAAAAAAAACCTTGCAAAATAAGCTATTTTTAAACTTTTATATAATAACTAAAACAATTATTTTTAACTTTTAAAAAAAAAAAAAAACTATATTTTTATAGTTAAGCTATATATAAATAATATAATTATAGCTTTTAAAGCTTTATTTAAAAAGTTAAACGCTATAAAAATTAATAACCTAGTTATATAAAGCATTTTTTAATTTATAAAATATAACCTAGCAAAGTATAGCAATATTTATATTTTTAAGTTATAGCTTATATAAAAAATTAAAAAAAAATAACTAAGCTATATAAAAAGTTATAGCTAGTTATATAAAATTATAACAACGCTAAAAAAAAAATAGTTTTAATATAATTATTAACTATTTAATAAATAAACTAAAAGCTTTTTTAGCTTTAAAACCTTTATTAATTTATAATTTTTAAGCTTTAAATAAATTATATAATATTACTTAAGCATATATATAATTAAAAAATAAGCTAGCTTAAAAAATATTTGCGCGACTATTATTAAAGCTAAAATTAAAATATTTAAAAAAAACTATTTTTTAAATCGTATAACTATTATATAAATTAGCAAAATTAAAGCTATATTAGTTTAAAACTTATTACTAACATTATTATAAAAAGCTAAAAATAATTATTTTTATATATAACTTATATTTTTTATTTATTAAAAGATTTTTATATAAATTTAATATTATAAAACTATAAATAAATAATATTTTTAATTTTATAACTTTAAATTTTTTAGCGAAAAAAAAATAAAAATTAAAGCAAGCTTAATTTTATATAAAACTAAAAAAAATATTATAGCTAGACTATTTTATAAAATTTAATAAAAAGCAAATTATATTATTATATAAAAAAAATATTATTTTAACTTAAAAAAGCTAAACTAAATAACTAGCTTTTATTAACTTTTATATAAAAAACGCTGCTTAATAATATATCTTTTAGCGCGCATAAAATATTTATATTAGTATTATTTATTAATTTAAAACAATATATAATTTATTAATAGCTATTTATATAATAAATTTTAAGCTATATAATATTAAAACCTTAAACTAAAAAATTAAGTAGTAAATTAATAATATTAAACGCGGCTTAATTTTTATATTTTTAAACCTTAGCTATATAAAGCTATTTATTTTTATAAATAAATCTTTTGCAAATAACGCTAATATAACTTTTTAACTTAGCTTTATTATTATACTAGCTATAAAATAATATATAATAAAAAATTTTAGCTTTAAAATTAAAAGCAATATTATATATTAAAATTTAAGCAAGTATAAAAAAATAATATAAAGTATACTAGCTAGTAAATTATATAAAATAATTAATAGTTTTAATAATATAATTATATTTTATATAATACTTTAATAAATAATAGCTACGCTAAGCATGCTAGCTATTTTAGCTATATTATATTTTAACTTAAAGTTATTATACGACTGCTTGGTTAAACTAGATATAACGTAGAAAAAACGCCTAATAATAAATATTATATCGCTTAAAAAATTATATAAAAAAAGAGAAATTTTTAAAGTATAATAAATTAACAGTAAAAATAACCTAGCTAATATGTTTATTAAAAAAACATTAAACTAAGCGCTAAAAACTTTAATATTTATTAATAAGCTTACTATATAAATAAAAGCTTATATAAAGCAAACTTAAAGTTATATATAAGGTATACGCGCGCAGTATATACATTTTTTTAAAATTTAACCACAAAAAAAAAAAAAAAAAAAAAAAAAAAAAGCAAAAGAGTAGGCCGAAGGCCTAAGTTCTTTTATATAACTGCTTTTATTTTTTTTTTTACTATATAAAAATTTTTTTTTCTTTTATACGCTAAAGCTATACGCTAAAAATATAAACTTGTTTAATATAGCTGCATTTATTAAAGCCTGCTATAATTATTATTATAACTATTTAATAAGCTTTAATTTTTATTAATTTTAAAACTACTTATTTAAATTTAAACTAAAGTTTTTTTTTTTATAGCTATATAATAGCTATATAATATAAAATACTTATATATAGCGCGCGATAACTATATAGCATGTAATAGCTATAGGCTATATAAAATATTATTATAACTAAAAAAAAAAATAGCTAGTATTAAAACTAGTAGCTATTAATTATAATAGCTATTATATATAACTAGTAAAAATAAAGCTATTGCTAAGTTATATATAAAGTTTAAATATTTTATCTTTTATTTTTTATTTAACTTATACGCTAGTAAAATCTTTTCTTATAAAAAAAAAAGATTTTGCTTTATATAAATAAACTTTTTTTACTTTTTTAAATATACGCAATTAAATATAATATAATAAACTTATATTTTATTTTACGTGTTAATATATAATATATTATATATAGCCCATTTAATATATATATTAATTTTTTTTTATTAATAATATTAAAAGCTTTTATAATATTAAATTATAATAATATAATAGTGCTGTAACAGGGCTGGCGGTCCCTGCAGGTGCCAGGCACCTGCGTAGTAGTTGACCTAGGCTGTTGCGGCCCGTGCGCACCTGTTATACTGGCTATATAAGGGGCTGTTGGCCGCAGGCCAACCTACCTACCTACTTTATCCTACATCCCGTACACTTTATACCTACATAGTACAATACAGTCATTTTTAGTCATGTAGGCCCTACTAGTTGTTTTTGTTGTTGTTTTTGTTGTTGTTGTTTTAGTTGTTTTTTATTAGTTGGCTCTGCTATCCCGACGCAATAATGTTCTCGGTAAGACTTTTTTAGTTGTTTTTATTAGGTGTTCTTTTATTTCGACGCAATAGTGTCCTCGGTAAGACTTAAAATATTAAACGCTTATTACTTTTTAAAGTGCGACCAAGGCTTGGAGACCTATTGCGACGCCTTATGCTATAAATAATTATATAAATATGTCTAGTATTATCCTAGACTTATAAGATACCTTTAGAAATAGCTTATACGCAAATATCTTTAGTTTAAGCCTATAATATTTGCTTAAATGCCTTTAGAAAAGCTATAGGTTAGCCTTAGTTACCTAGCTAGTTAACTAGCTATATACCTTTTTTTACTAGTTAATTGGCTAGTTAGTTACTTATAGCCTTTAGCTTTTATTAAAGCCTTTATTATAGCTAATACGCGTTAATTAAACTGTTTTACTTGCTTAAATAACCTAAGTTATTATTTTATAATTAGTTAGTTAATTAGTTAGTTAAGTTAAGTTAAATTAGTTAATTAACTAATTAGCTAAGCTATAGCTCTTGTATTTATTTTTTATATTTGCTGTTATTTTTAGCTATTTACGTTAATTAGCATGTTATTTTTGCTAGGATAATTATATAAGCAGTCTTTTATATATTTTTATATATAGCTATGCTTATATATTTATTTGCCTAGCATATATGCGCTAATTATTTATATATTTTAATTACTTATTATTTTTACTGCTTTTAATTATTTATATTGCTAGTTAAGTTATTTAAAAGCTAATTTTTATATAATTTAATATATAACCTTGCTTTTATATATATAGCCTTTTAAAAAGCTGTTTAATTTATTTTTATTTGCTATTTATTTTAAGTTTTATGCCTTTGTTAGCCTTTATCTTTATTAATTAATGGTTTCTTATATAAAAAAAACCTTAGTTAAGGCTAGCTATTACCTATTTAAAAAATACCGCTGCGTCACCTTTGTTATTATTATATTTAGCTTTTAATTATTTAAATATTTAATCTCTTAGCTATATTTTCGCTATAGCTATATATAGCTTTTATTACAGGCTAAATACTTTTATTTATTATTAATTAGTTAAATTTTATTGCTTATATAATAGTTAGCTATCTTATATATAGTTTTATATATAATATAGCTTAAAAATATATAGTTAAAAAAAGCTTTTATTTAAGTCTTTATTTAAGCTAGTTAAGTTAGTTTAATTAGTTAGCTATACATGTTTACCTTTATTACTACTAATACTACTATTTTTAAGCTATTTATGTTAATTAATTTATTGCTGCGCTATTTTTATACAAGCAGCTTTATATATAATTTTATATATAACTACGCTTATATAAAAGTATTGCGATAAACTTTGCTAGCGCTACTATTAGTTACTTATGTTTTAGCTTACGCTAATTAGCCTATTATTTTAGCTATAAAAAGGTTATAGGTTAGCTTTAATTAGTTGCTAATTAATAGCTAATAGCTTTTATTTGCGTTAATTAGCTAAATATTTTTATATTAGTTATTATATAAGCTATAGCTTATATAAAATTATATATAACTTTGCTTTAGTTAAAATAGTTACAGTTTTTTAACTTTTACTTGTTACTTTTAACTTAGCTATATTAGCTAAATATACTTTCGTAAATAAGTTCTTATATATTTTAATATATAACTTTGCTTGCGTACTTATAGCTATAAAATAGCTTAAGTTATTTAGTTAATTAATTAGTTAGCTATTAATTAGTTAATTAGTTATTAATTAGTTAGCTAAATAGCTATATTTTTATTTAAGTTATTTAAGCTAGTTAGCTATTAAATATATATTATATAGCTAGCTACTTTATTAATTAGTTAGCTATTTATATTATAATTATATAAGCTATTACTTATATTATTTTATATATAACCTTGCTTATATATTTATATTATAAAGGTAGCTATAATTAGCTTTTTGTTTAATTATTTAAATATTTAACTACTTAGTTATATTTTTACTAAAGCTATATATAGCTTTTATTGCAGGCTAAATATTTTTAATTACTATTAATTAGCTAGTTATTTACGTTTTTAGCTATATAAGCAGCCTTTTATATTATTTTATATACGCATTTATTTATATAGCTATTTATAATATATTTATTTTGTTTAAGTTATTTAGTTATTTAATTATTATTATTAATTAGTTAATTATATATACTTTTATAGCTATATAAGCGGTTTTTTATATTGTTTTATATATAAACATGCTTATATAGCGTTTATTTATTTATATTATAGCTATTTGTTATAGTTATACGTTTAACTATTTAATTAGCTATTATTAAGGCTTTGTTAGCTTTTTATTTAAGGCTTAACTAGCTTTATTATATATATACGCGTTTAAGCAGCTTATTATATAAATTAATATACAGCTATGCTTTTAGCTGTATATTTAGCTATTTAAATCACTTTATTTATTACCTAGCCAAGTAACTAAAAAAACTATCGATAACTAAGTACTAAAGGACAAAAAATATAGCATTTAGTATTAATTAATATATATTTAAGCGTTAGCGAAAGCTAAAGTACGACCTTAAAAATAAAAAAGAAACATTTAAAATGGCAAGGCTTTTAAAAAAGCTAAAAAAAGTTTAGGCTAAGCTTACGCAAGCTAGCAAATATTATAAAAATCTAAAAATAGCAAGAGCTAAAATATAACCTTAAAAACAAAAAAAAAATATTTAAAGTAGCAAAGCTTTTAAAAAAACTAAAAAAATAGTTTAGGCCGAGCTTATATAAGCTAGCAAAAACCGTAAAAAAACTAAAAACTAAAAAAATACTAGTAATTAAATAAAATACTACTTGTTTTATATAAGAAAATATTAAAAAGCAAATAAGTTATAAGCAAATAAGTTATAAGCTATTTAAAATTAAAAAAAGCTTAAAACTAAAGAAAGCTTTATAATAAAAAAAAGTTTAAAGTTAAGTAGTTAAAAGGCTAAGAAAAGTTAAACGCTATATAAGCGCGCGTAAAAAGTCAGCTAATTAAAAACCTGTTAGCCTAGTGGGTAAAGGGCAGGTTTTTTTTTTTTTTTAAACCGTTAAGGTTTATAGGTATAAAGGTTCGAGTTAAATAGTTATTAAGTTTTCTAGCCCTTGTTGTTTTTAAAGTTAAAAGATTATTTTAAAAAGATGACTTTAACTAAAGAAAGAATATAACAGGGCTGGCGGTCTTTGCAGGTGCCAGGCACCTGCGTAGTAGTTAACCTAGGCTGTTGCGGCCCGTGCGCACCTGTTATACTAGCTATATAAGGGGCTGTTAGCCGCAGGCCAACCTATTTACCTACTTTATCCTATATCTTATACACTTTATACTTATATAGTATAATATAGTTATTTTTAGTTATGTAGGCCCTATTAGTTGTTTTTATTATTGTTTTTATTATTGTTGTTTTAGTTGTTTTTTATTGGTTAGCTCTGCTATCCCGACGCAATAATGTCCTCGGTAAGACTTTTTTAATTGTTTTTATTAAGTGTTCTTTTATCCCAACGCAGTGCTTTTTTTATTAATAGTTGTTTTAATAGCTTTTATTATTAGCTTAATTATTATATTAATTAACTTGTTTTTTTTATTGCTTATTTAACTGTTAAATAAAAAGCTTTTATTTTTAGCTATTTTTATTATATAATAATAAAGCTTTTTTTTTAAAACTTTTTTAATTATATATATAAGCGCAATTAATTTTTAGCTTTTAATAGTTTTTTTAATTTTTTTAAACTTGTTTAACTTAAAAATAATAATAATTTTAGCCTGCTAAAACTTTACTAAATAATATTTTAATATAAAGCTAGCTATATATAATATAGCTAGCTTTTTAGTTAAAGCTAGCTTATATGCTTTTAAAAAGCTATTAAATAAAAGGTTTTTATTAAATATTTTTTAAAAAGCTAAAAATTAAATTAATAATATTATATTTTTTATTTTAGCTAATATATTTATTTTAAAGCGTTAATAAACTATTTATTTTTTATTAGTTAACTTTATAATAATTACCGCGTATAAGCTTTTAATAAATTTATTTATAATTTTATAAGTTTATAAAATAGCTTTAAATAATTATATTTATTAAATTTAAAAAAAAAACTATACTTAGTAAAAAAGTTATATTTATATTATAAATAGTAAATAAAGTAAAAATCTTATTAATAATAATAAATAACTTATTTATTAAAAATATAATAAATATATAACTAAGACTTATTAATAACGTAACTATAATTTAGCAGCGTTTTTATAAAAAACGCATTATTAAAAAACTTGCAAGTTTAAAAAATACTATAAATAAAATATTAAAACTTATATTATAGCTAATATTAAATAGCAAAATAAAAAAAGAACTTTTTTTTTAAAAAGATATAAAAAAAATGCAGCTATTACGCACGATTTAAAATATTTACGCAAAATAAATTAAAAAAAAACGCATAACAATTACTATTAAATTAATTAATAAAAAACAAACAGCTAAAACAATAAAAAATAATAAAAAAAACCAGCTATTTATATGCTATAACTTAAATAAAACTTTATAAAAAGTTTTTAAATAAGCGTTTATTTTAATAATAATAAATTTAACTAAAAACTAAGCGAAAATAATAGCAGCTATATAGCTAGGTTATATTAAAAAAGCTAGGCTTATAAAAAATAATAAAAAGATCTTAATTAAAATAAATAACTAATTAAATAATTTAAAAAAAAATATTAGTAAATATTATTAAAGTTATAAATATAACTTTAACTAAAAATAATATAATAACGCATTTCCCACATGAGTAGACCACTCACTTAAGTGGACCACCTCGAATTTCCATATAAAATCTATATATTAAAACTTTAATAACTTCACCAATTTAATAACTATTAACATGCAATTTGAAAATTTAGGCTATTAATATAATAAGGAATCTAAATATATTTTTTATAATTTTACTAGTATTTTACTTATAGCTGTACTAAAAACCACGCTAAAATTTTAGCGCGATTTTTATTTTACTTGGAAAGAAAATAGTAGTAAAATTATAAAAAATACATTTAAATTCCTTATTATATTAATAGCTTAAATTTTCAAATTCTATGTTAATAGCTATAAAATTGGTGAAGTTATTAAAGTTTTAATATATAGATTTTATATAGAAATTCGGGGTGGTCCACTTAAGTAGGTGGTCCACTTATATAGGAGATGCGTTAGCGGCTAAAAAGCTATAAAGCAATAATATAATAGTTATATTTAAAAATATAATATTTAAAAAAGCTAGCAATAAAAAATAAATTATTAAAGCTTGTAAAAAAAACATAAAAATATAAAACAAAAAGGTTATAATAATAATTAAAAAAATATTTATAAAGTAAATTTAAAAAATATATTTTAATAAAATATTATTATAGCTACTATATAATAAATATTTAAAAATTATATAATATAAAAAAATAATATTAAAAAATATAAAAATAAAATTTATTTTTATTATAATATATTTAAATAATTTTATAATAATTAAAGCTATTTATAATAATAGCTTAATATAAAAAATATAGCTGTTTAATTATAAGCTTTTTATAAAAAAATTAAAAATTATATAATATTATAACTGCTATAAATTTAAATATATTATAAAACTTTGCTTAAAAAATATTAAATATAAATATTATATTATTTTTAAGTATTAAAAAAGTAAAAAAAAATATTTTATAAAAAAAGCTAGGGCTAAAAAAAAATTATATAATATAAAATAAGCTATATAAAAAAAAACAAAATAAAAAAAAAAATAAAAACTATATATATATTATAGCTTAAAAACTTTTAAAATATAAAAAAATTAGCAGCTATTAATAAAATAACTTTAAATAATAAAATATTAATATTTTTAACTTTAGTTTTTATAAAGCTTAATAATATAAAATTTTTAGCAAAAAAGTAGTAAATTAATAGCGCAAGCAAAAATATTTTTTTTTTTATATAATAATTTATAATATTATATTTTAAAATATTGCAAAATTAAAAAATAATATAATAAAAGCGCTATAAAATAATAGTTTTAATTATTTAATAATATAAAAACTTTTGGTTAATAAATATAATAATATTTATTATTTAAGAATTTATAAATATTACTTAATATAATTAGCTAAAAAAGCTATATTATATATAAATAAAAAAATTATAATAAAAGCTTTAAAGCAAAATTTTAAAAAAAACTAAGCATATATAATAATAAGCAAAAAAAACTTAATAATAATTATATAATTAATTTACTTGCTTAACTAAAATAAATTAAAATAATATAGCTTATTTTAAATTATTAAAAATAAAAATAAAGTAGTAAAAAAATATATAATAATAAAAGATTTTAATTTATATTATTTATTATAAGATTTAAAAGGTTGTTAAAATAAAAGCGTAAAAAAGTTTTTAAAGTTTATAATAGTATAAGATTTAATATTAAATATTTTTTTTAAAAAAATAACTAAAATTTATTAAAATTAAAAAAATTTAATAATAAACTTAATATAAATAATTAATAATTTAGCTATAATATATTAAAATAATTTAAAATAATTAAGCTTTAATTATAAAGCTATTTAAATAATAATAAAGTTAAAACTAAGCTAAAAAAAATATATTTATAAAATAAAAAAATAAAACTTGCTAAAAATTAATAAAAAAAAAGCAGCAGTAAAAGCAATAATAATTATTATTAAAATAAATATTTTATAAATAATTAATAAATTAAATATAGCTTTTAATTTATTAATTAAACAGCTAATAAAAATAGTAAATAAAATAACGCTTAAAAAAATATTAAAACAAAGCTATTAAGCGCTTATTTAATAATTGCTAAAAGTTATAATAATAAAAAAGCAGACTAAATAATTATATAAAAAGTTTAAAAATAAAAAAATTATTATAGCTTAGCTAAAGCTTAAAAAAAAAAAGCAAGCTTTTGCTAAAAAAATAATTAAAGCTTAAAAATAAAGCTAAAAAAAAGCTTTAGCAAAAATATTTAAAAATTTAAAATTGCTATAAAGTTTAGCTAAATAAGCTAGGTTAACGCATAAGCTAGCTTTAAAAATTGCAGCAATTTTATTACTAAATAAATTAAAAAAAAAACCAGCAATTATTAATATTTTTAAAAAAAAAGCTATTTTATTAACAAAATATTTTTTTTTAACGTTATTTATAAACTTAATTAATATTTTAACTAAAAATTTAATATATAATAACTATTAATATTTTAAAATAAATATATTAGCTAAAATTAAAAATATAATATTATTAATTTAATTTCTAGCTTTTTAAAAAATATTTAGCAAAAACCTTTTATTTAATAATTTTTTAAAAATATATAAGCTAGCTTTATATTAAAATATTACCTAGCAAGGTTTTAATAAATTAAAATTATTATTATTTTTAAGCTAGGCAAGCTTAAAAAAGTTAAAAAAACTATTAAAAGCTAAAAACTAATTACGCTTATATATATAGTTAAAAAAGTTTTAAAAAAAAAGCTTTATTATTATATAATAAAAATAGCTAAAAATAAAAGCCTTTTATTTAATAATTAAATAAGCAATAAAAAAAACAAGTATAATAATATAGTAGTTATATGTTTAACTACCTTTAAATATATACGCTTTTTCTTATATGTATTAAAAAGTCGTTAGTTTAAATCTAGCTTATACCAGCAGAAAATTTAGTTTAAAAGCTAAGCTTTAACTATTAGCGACTGCTATATTTTACCCCTTAAGACTTCTTTATTACGTCCGCCTTTTACAATAAAAGTTAAGCCATATATAATAAACCTTAATAAAAACGCTTGTACGCCTGCCTAAAACATTATTAATTAGCACGCTTTTAACTTTTTAAAAATAAAAAAGAAAAACCGTCGCTTTAACCCCTTATAATATTAAATAGCAAAAATATTTAACTTTATTAAAAATAATAACTTTAGCAGCATTATTAAAAAATAAAATTAACGCATATAAAACGCTTATTAAACTAGCTAATATATTTTTTATTTTAATAGCTTATAATAAAAATAATTAATTAAAAACTATAACTATAATAGTTAAACAAGCTTATATAAAAATAAAATATAACTTTAAACCGTAGATAATAAAACCGTATAATATTAAAAAGCAAAAAAAATATAAACATATAATATTTAAAAGTTTTATTTAATAAAACCAACTATTAGTAAAAAATAGTTTTTCTTTAAAAAAATAAATATATAAAATAGCCGCGTAGTGTTACCATTTTATAAATTAAATTTAAATTAAATTAAATTAATAAAAAAAACAAATTAACTAATATAATAATTAAGCTAATAATAAAAGCTATTAAAATAGCTATTAATAAAAAAAATACTATTATATTATTATAATTTAATATTATAAAAGCTTTTAATATTATTAATAAAAAAAAGCTAATATATATTTTATATTAAAAAAGCTATTTTTTTTAAATTATATTTTAAGTTTATTTTTTTATATTTAATAAAATAATATAATTTTATTTTAATAAAGCAGCATTATAGCTTATTATATTAAAAGTAAAAATATTATA
>MU380721.1:0-13150 GCA_022495085.1 Xylaria sp. FL1042
TGGTAAAGTTATTAAAGTTTTTATATATAGATTTTATATAGGAATTCGGGGTGGTCCACTTAAGTGGGTGGTCCACTCATGTGGGAGATGCGTTAAGTTATTATTATATAATATTTTAAAAATAATATTAATAAAAAAAGCAGCAGTAATAATATTTTTTTATTATTATTATATAGTAAAATATATTAGCAGAAAAATATATTAAAAGCTATTTATATAAAAAGCAGAGTAAAAAAAATATATATGTTTATATATAAAGCTTATATAAAAGCCTAGCAAGTTAAAGTTTTTATAAAAAAGCAGTATTTTTTAATAGCGCTATTATTAAGCGTATAAATAAAATTACCGAACTAAGCGATTTTATTAAGCGGTAAAAATATAAGACATAAATAACTAGCAGTAGAAGTAAAAGCAGTAGCAAATATATTATTACTATTACTGCTGCTAATAATTTTACTTATTTTACTATTAATATAATACTTTAAATAATAAAAAACCTTATATATAATAATAATAATAATAATAATAATAATAATAATAATAATAATACTTCTGCTAATAATATTATTATTGCTGCTATTATTACTGCTATTATTATATATAATTATTTTTATTAATATAGCTTTAAAAATAATAGCGAAAAGGTATATATATAATATATATATATATATATATATATATATATATGTGCGTATAAAAAAAAAAAGGAGAAAAAAAAAATAAGCATAAAAGTAGTTTATTTATAAACTATAAAAGCAAACTTATAAAAATATTAAAAAAAGTTATATATAATAAGCATTTATAAAATGCTTAAGGAAGTTATATATAAAAAGTACTTATAAATTGCTTAAAGAAGTTATATATAAAAAGTATTTATAAACCAGCTTTTTTTTTTGCGCGCGCAAAATATTTTATAACATAATATATATATAATAAAAACAGTAATTTAATATGCTATTAAAGCAATTTTATTAGCTATAGGTTAGTTATATAATATAGCTGTTATTTTCTTGCGTTTATAGTTTTTTATATTTTTTAGCAGTTATATAAAAGCATATCGCAGTTAAAAAAAAAAAAAGCTAGTATTAAAATACTAGTGTTAATTATATATAAAGCTATTACTTTTAATTATATATAAAGTTATTTATATAATAGTTAAGCTAGCTTACTAGCTTAACTAGTTAAGCGGTATATATATATAAAATTCTTTTATTAAAAAAAAATTCTTTATATAAAAGTTTTACCTTTTTATTACTTAGCTAAATAAATCGATAAATATAGTTATTTATTTTACTTATTTATTTATATACGGTATTATACCCTTTAGCCACCTAATATATACTTTAAAAAAAATAAAATAAAACGCTTGCTTATATAAAAATATTAATAGCTTAAAATAATAGCAGACTATAATATTTATATAGCTAACTGCTTAAAATATTAGCTAGCTAAAATATTAAAAAATAAAATATTAAAAAAGTTGCGCTTTTTTCTAGTATTTAATTATATATAGCGTTATATTATAATAGATTTTAAGCAAATATTTAAAAATAAACATAAATATAATAATATATTAATAATAATAAACTACTTTAATAAAAAAGCGTAAATTATATTTTATATTATTAATGCTTTTTTTAAAAACGCTATATAAATATATTATAAAAAGCTGTTTAAAGTTTTTAGCATGCTAATAATTATAATATTAAACTATAAACTTTAGTTTATTTTTACTTTTATAAATAAGCTATATAAGTTAATAAAGATTAAATATATTTTAGTTTTTATAAGCTATTATAAAATAATAAAATAAGCTAAGATTATAAATAAATATTTAAATTAATGTTTTAAGCTATATATAAACTATTATTAAAATAATTAGTTTAAAATAATTTTTGCTATAAATTATATATAAACTACTTTATTTTATAAAATAAAAATAAGGTTTTTAATGCTTTTTTATTTTAATTAAAAAAATAAAACTATTAAAATAAAACTGCAAGAATTTTTAACTAAAAAAAAAGCTTTAAAAAAAAGCATAAAATAAAGCATAAAAAATAATATAATTTATAAATACTGCTAAATTATATTTAGTTAATATTTAAAACTAAATAATTTATTAAGCTAATAAAATATAATATAAACTTAATTTTAATATAAGCGATTAAATGTTTATATTAAAAAAATAATAATTATAATAAACTAATTATTTATTTAATAAATTAAATTATTTAATAATATAGCAAAAGTTTAAAATGTTAGCAAAAAAATATATATATATATATATTAAACACGCTGCTATTATAAAAAAGTATTAATTAATATTATATTAACTAGTTAAAAAAATATTTAAATAACCTTTTATTTAGCTAAAAAATAAAAAATTTTATAAGTAAAATAATAAAGCTAAAAAAAAAAAAAAAGTTTAGCGTAAAAAAATTTTTAATATTATAAACTTATTATAAAAAGCTATAGTATTAAATATAATAAAAAAGCTAAAATATTAATAATAAATAATATTTTATAAAAAATTTTAAAAATAGCGTATAAATGCTTTAAAAGTTTTATAACGCTAGTTTTAAAGCGCTTAGCTTTTTTATATAATTAAAGTTATAGCTAAAAGCAGTAAAAAAAAAAGAAATTTAAAGATTTTTATTTTAATAATAATAAAGCTGCAGTAAAAAAAACAAAGGTTATATAATAAAAAAATATAAAATAAAAAAAAGTATAAAGTTTAGCTAAAAAAATAAACTATTATATAAAAAAAAAGCCTTAATAATTTATAAAAAAACTTATAATATAGCGTAATAAAATAAAAGCTTTAATTAAAATATATAAGTAAATATTTAAAAGCATTTTTTTTTTACTTAAAAAGCAAATAGTTTAAATTTTATTATAAAAATAAAATTTTTTTTTTTTAAAAAAAAAAGTAGTTATAATATAATAGCTAGTGGCTAGCCTTGCTATATAGCTATAATTATATTATAGCTATATTAAAACCACGCGGTTATATAAGTTATAATAAAATAATATTTACTATAAATTATACTAAGTGGTAAGCATTTAGCAAGACTTATAACGCAGGTCTACTATATTATTTAAAAGACTTTCTTGCGCTAAAATAGCTATTATAATAGTTTTTTTTTTTCTTACACTTAGATTTTAATATAAATCTAGCTTTTTAAATAAAGCCTTGCTTTTAATAATAGCTTAATATATAACAACCTGCTTAATAATAAAATTACTGCGATTTTTAAAGCTAGCTTATATATTAACTTAGCTTATTTAACTAAGCTTTATAATAATTTTAACTTTTTAAATATTTTTGCTAAAACTTTTTTTTAGCTTTATTTTTTAGCTTTAATTATTTTTTTAGCAAAAGCTTGTTTTTTTTTTTTAAGCTTTAGTTAAGCTATAATAGTTTTTTTACTTTTAAATTTTTTATATAATTATTTAACTTATTTTTTTATTGCTATAACCTTTAGCAACTATTAAATAAGTGCTTAATAGCTTTTTTTTAATATTTTTTTAAATATTAGTTTATTTGTTAAAATATTAATGTTAACTGCGTATAAAGCTACTACTTTCGGTTATATATAAAGGTATTTATATATAGGTTAAACTAATCCACCGGCTTAACTAGTTAAGCAAAATATATACGTAAAATTCTCTTGCTAAAAAAGAATTTTTTATATAAAGGTTTTTATTTTTTTATTATTTAATAAAAAAAATCGATAAATATAATTATTTATTTTATTTATTTATTTACGTATAATATTATATTTTTTAGCTACTTAATATTAATTAATATTTTTAGCTAAAAAATATAAATTAGTAAAAGTAAAGATAAAATTTTAACTTTAACGTATAAGCTTTATATTTTATATTATATTTTAGTTTTTTTAATAAAAACTAATTAAAAAAAATTAATTATTTTAACGTGCTTTAAGTTAAGCTTTTTTTATAAAAGTTTAGTTAATAGCGCGCAATTATATTATTTTTAATTATTATTATATAAACTACGTAAAAGTTTATATAACGATTTAAATTTTATTTATTATAATATTAAATAATAAATAATTATATAAAAGTTTTTTAAATTAAACTTTTTAAAATGCTAAAGACTTTTTATACGTGTTTATAGTAAAATAAATTGTTTAATATACTAGTATTTTTTTATTTACTATATAAAAAACGATTAACCTTTATATATATAATAATATTTTACGCGATTTTAATAAAGTAAACTAAAAAGAAATTAATATTTAAGCTATATATTTATATATAAAATATAGTTAAAGCTTATATAAGCTTAAAAATTTTTAAAAAATATTAGTAAAAAATTTTAAGTTAGTTAAAATATAAACTTTATAAATAATTAATATTAAAATTATCGGTAAAATTTATAATATATTTTATATAAAAAGTGTTTATAATTAAAAATTTATACCGCGCTTAAAAAAAAATTATATTATATAAATAATAAAAAATAATTTTATTTTAATATATAAACTTTAATTTTTTATATAAAGGTTTTAAACTTAATTTATTTTATTAAAAAAAAAAAAGTTATATAATTATTTTTTTTTATTTTAAGCTAGTAGTTTTATAGTTAAAGCTATAGCAATAAAAATCTTTTTATATAATAAAATAGCTTTACTATATTTATTTTTAAAATAAAAGCATAGTTTTAAAAAAACTATTATATATAAAATAATAATAAAATATTAAAAGCATATTTTTAAAAAATAATTTTATTTATAAAGCATTATTAATTTATTATATTAATATATAAATTAATTATATAAGCTAAAAATATGCTATATTTTTAATATATAATAAAATATTTAGTTTTATAGCATTTTTTATAAATTTTTAAGCAGCAACTAATATTTTATATAATATTAAATATTAAAATATTTATATTTTAAATTAAAATTTTATTTATATATAATATTTTAAACAAAATTATTTTAGCAGTAAAATATTAAATATTTTTAAAAACCTAGCAAAAAAAAAAACTATTTTAAAAAACTATATAATTTGCTTTATAATAAAGCATAATAGTTTATTAATTTTTATTAAAAAATAAAAATTATAAAAAACTAATTTTATATTATATTTTTAATTATTTTAATTAATTATATAAAAAATTATTATATATATTATATTAGCTTTAATTATATATAAAAAAAAATATATAATATTATAAATTTATATTTTAATATAATTATAAACTATAACTAGTATTAAACTAATTAAATAAATATTATTTTTATATAAATATATAAATAAAAAAAAATATTATTTTATATAAAGCTTTAAAAATTATAATTAATAAACTATTAAAAATATAAAAAGTATTTAAGGCAAAATATTTAAAAAAAATATACTTTAGCATAATTATTGCACAAGCATGCAAAAATATGCTAAAATTTAAAACAGCTTTTATTTTTTAAAAACTTATATATAAAAGCTTTTTTTTTAACCTTTGCTTATGCCTTTAAGTTAAAAATAATCTATTAAATAAACACTTTATATAAAAAGCAAAAAATATATATTATATAAACCAGCGCTATAATTAAGCTAACTATTATTTTATATAATATAAAAACATTAAATAATATTTTTATAATATATAAAAATAATATTTTAATTAAAATTATATAAATATTTATTTATAAAAAAATATATATATAAAAAAAAAATGCTTTATTTATTAAAAAAAAAATTATTAGTTAAGCTATTATATTTTTTAAAAAAAATTTTATGCAAAAAGTTAATATTTTAATATATATAAAATAATATTTAGCAATAAACTAACGCCAGCAAAATTTTTTATTTATTTTATTAAATATAAAAACTATTTAAATTTGCATAAAAAAAAAAAAAAAAAAATAATTTTAATATATATAATAAAAATATAATATAATATTTTATAAATAATATATTTATATATTATATAACTTAAAAAAATATTTAAGCAATAATAATAAACTAACTTTTAAACTAATTTATATTTAATAACTAATATTATATAAAATATTAAAGCATTATTTAAAATATAAGCGCTTTAAAATTTTTAACTATAAAAAAGCTGTAAGCAAAAGCATATATATAAAATAATCTTTATATAAAAATTATATAAGCTTTTAAAACAACAAAAATAAACTTTAGCAAAAATTATATAATAATATTTATTAAAACAATAAAAATTAATAATTAAATTAGTTATATAATATTTTATATATTAAATATTTTTATATTATTTTTATTTTTATTAAAAAATATAAACTGCTTAAAAATATATTTTAATAATATAAAAAATATTATTATATAAAAAAATAAAGTTATTATTTTTATTATATATAAATAAAAATATTTTTTTTTAATATTAGCTTATATAAAATAGCTAGTTATTTTATTAAAACTAAACTATAGCGCTTATATTAACGCTTTAAATATTTTTATATAAAAAGATTATATAAAATATTTTTTTGCGCAAAATATAAAATTAAACAATTAATTTTAAAAAAAATTTAAAAGTTTTATTATTATTATTAAATATATAATAAAATATTATACTGCTTTAAATTTATAATTAAAAACAACTATAAATTTAATTATAAAGTAGTAATAAATATTATATAAATAAGTAATAAGTTTATATTATATATTATTAATATTATAACGTTATTTTAAGCAGTTATTTTTTTAAAATTAATATTTATTATTATTAATTAACCTGCTGTGCTATTTTTAAGTAGCGCGGTTTTTTTATAAATAATTATTTATAAGCAAAACTATATAAAAGCTAAGTAAAAACTTTATATATTATATTTTTTTTAACCTAGCTGCTTTTTAACCGTATATAAATTAGTTTTTATTAACTAGCTAGCTATAAAAAAGCAAAATAAAGTAAAAAAAGTAAAACAAACGGACTTTTTTTTTAAAAGCTGTTATATTTTTTAGTTTTAAAAAAAAGCTAAAAAAGCTTTTTTTTAGTCGCAAAAAACTTTTAGCAAAGTTTTTTTAACTCTGCTGCGTGCTTTTTGCTTTCTTTTTTTTTTTTTTTTTTTTTTTCTTTAGCGCTTTTTATCTAGGCTACTTTATTATATATAATAATTCTGCTAGTATTTACTAGCTACCTTATAATAAGCCTTGCAAATATAAGTTTTTTAATAGCTATATATAAGTTTTTATTATATAGCAGCGTTTTATTTTCTAGCTTTTTAAATAAAGCTGCTTTTTTTTTTTTAAAAGCTTATATTTAAATATTATATACTGCAGCGTTTTTTTACTTTTTATATACTTATAAAAAAAAGTTAAAAAACTTAATATTTTTTTTTTATATAAAAAAGCCTTAAAGCTAATTTTTTTAATTTATATTTAAGTTATTATTGCTGCTTTATATTTTAGCAAGCTATAATATTTTTTAAAAGTATTATTTTTGTTTAGCTTTTGCTTAGCTAATATTAAATAGCTATATTTTATTTTAGTACGCTTTTATTAGTTTTTTTATTTTTTTTAAAAAGCTTTTTTTAGCTTATGCTTTTTTAATTATTTTTTTTATTAGCAGTTTACTTTTTTGCTTTAGTTTTTTTTTTTAAAATATTCTCCGATTTTTAAAAGCTTACTTTTAATCTACGTTTTATTTTTTTTTTTTTTAGCAGCGCATAATAACGCCGTTATTTTATTTATAGCTTAATTAATAATTTTTTTATATGCTATATTATATATTTTATTTTTACTAGCTACGGTTTTATTGCTAAAATATAAGTTAATTAGTAAAATCTTTATTTTAATTTTTAAATATTTTATTAAAGTAGCTTTAAAAATCTTTATTATTTTTTTTAAGCATTAGTTTTAAATTATTTTAAAAGCGCTAGCTACTTTTTATACTTTATTTTTTTTAGTTAGCTTATATTAAATTATAACGCTATAAACTAAAATATTTTTAACTATAGCTATATAAACTTGCTTTATTTTAATTATGCTGCTATTTTAAATAAAATTTTGCAGCTTAATTATTATATATAATTAAATATTTAGTTTTTTTTTAAGCTTAGCTAAATATTTTTTTTATTTTATATTTTTATAAAACTAAACTTTTAAAAATTTTGCGCTATTTATTAAATAAATTATAACGTTTAATAAATAAACTATTTAAATAAAAGCTATTTTGCTGCTAAAAAAATATATTAGCTTGCTTTTTTATAATATAAACTTTATATTATATTTTATAGCCTAGCTTTTATAAATTTTTTATACTGCTTTTAATATTTTATAGTTTTATTTTATTTTTAAGTTAGCTATTAATAAGTTAATATTATTAATAAAGCTAGCTATTATTAACTTTAAATATACTGCTAGGTTTTTATATAGCATTAAAATATATAAAAAAAAAAATAAAAGCAATAATAGCAACTTTTATAACATTTTTATTTTTAATATAATAGGCTATAACGTTGCTTTATTAAAATAAAATTATATTATTTTATTAAATATAAATAAATAAACCTAAAAAATAACTTAAAAAAAATAGCTTTTTTATTATAAAATATATATTAGCTTTTTTTTATTAATAATATTAAAAGCTTTTATAATATTAAATTATAGCAATATAATAATATTTTTTTTATTAATAGTTATTTTAGCAGCTTTTACTATTAGCTTAATTACTATATTAATTAACTTGTTTTTTTTATTGCTTATTTAGCTGCTAAGTAAAAAGCTTTTATTTTTAGCTATTTTTATTATATAACAATAAAGCTTTTTTTTTAAAACTTTTTTAATTATATATATAAATATAATTAGCTTTTAGCTTTTAGCTATTTTTTTAATTTTTTTAAGTTTACTTAGCTTAAAAATAATAATAATTTTAGCTTGCTAAAACCTTGCTAAATAATACTTTAATATAAAGCTAGCTATATATAATATAGCTAATTTTTTTATTAAAGCTAGTTTATATATTTTTAAAAAGCTATTAAATAAAAGGTTTTTATTTAATATTTTTTAAAAAGCTAAAAATTAAATTAATAATATTATATTTTTAGTTTTAGCTAATATATTTATTTTAAAGCATTAATAGCTATTATATATTAAGTTTTTAGCTAAAATATTAATTAAGTTTATAAGCAGCGCTAAAAAAAAATATTTTATTAATAAAATAGTTTTTTTTTTAAAAATATTAATAATCGCTGGTTTTTTTTTTAACCTGCTTAATAATAAAATTACTACGATTTTTAAAGCTAGCTTATACGCCGACCTAGCTTATTTAGCTAAACTTTATAATAATTTTAAATTTTTAAATATTTTTGCTAAAACTTTTTTTTAATTTTATTTTTAAACTTTAATTATTTTTTTAGCAAAAGCTTGCTTTTTTTTTTTAAGCTTTAATTAAGCTATAGTAATTTTTTTACTTTTAAACTTTTTATATAATTATTTAGCCTGCTTTTTTGCTGCTATAACTTCTAGCAACTATTAAATAAATATTTAATAGCTTTTTTTAATATTTTTTTAAGCGTTATTTTATTTATTATTTTTATTAGCTGCTTAATTAATAAATTAAAAGCTGCGTTTAATTTATTAATTATTCGCAAAATATTTATTTTAATAATAATAGCTATTGCTTTTATTACCGCTTTTTTTTTATTAATTTTTAACTAGTTTTATTTTTTTATTTTATAAATATATTTTTTTAAGCTTAGTTTTAACTTTATTATTATTTAAATAACTTTATAATTAAATTTTAGCTATTTTAAGTTGCTTTAATATATTATAGCTAGTTTATTAAACGCTTATATTAAATTTATTATTAAGTTTTTTTAATTTTAATAAGTTTTAGTTATTTTTTTAAAAAAAATATTTAATATTAAATCTTATACTATTATAAACTTTAAAAACTTTTTTACGCTTTTATTTTAATAACTTTTTAAATTTTATAGCAAATAATATAAATTAAAATCTTTTATTATTATATATTTTTTTACTAGTTTATTTTTATTTTTAATAATTTAAAATAAGCTATATTATTTTAATTTATTTTAATTAAGCAAATAAATTAACTATATAATTATTACTAAGTTTTTTTTGCTTATTATTACGCACGTTTAATCTTTTTTAAAATTTTATTTTAAAGCTTTTACTATAATTTTTTTATTTATATATAATATAGCTTTTTTAATTAATTATACTAGGCAATATCTACAAGTTTTTAAGCAGTAAATATTATTATATTTATTAACTAAAAGTTTTTATATTATTAAATAATTAAAGCTATTATTTTATAGCGCTTTTGCTATGTTATTTTTTAATTTTATAATATTTTAAAATATAATATTATAAATTATTATATAAAAAAAAAATATTTTTATTTGCGCTGCTAATTTATTATTTTTTTATTAAAAATTTTATATTATTAAACTTTATAAAAGCTAAAGCTAAAAATATTAATATTTTACTATTTAAAGCTATTTTATTAATAGCTGCTAATTTTTTTATATTTTAAAAATTTTTAAGCTGTAGTATATATATAGCTTTTATTTTATTTTTTTATTTTGCTTTTTTTTTATATAGCTTATTTTATATTATATAGCTGCTATTATAGTTTATATATTTTTTTTTAGCTCTTGTTTTTTTTATAAAATATTTTTTTTTATTTTTTTAATGCTTAAAAATAGCGCAGTATTTATATTTAGCGTTTTTTAAACAAAATTTTATAATATATTTAAACTTATAATAGTTATAATATTATATAATTTTTAGCTTTTTTATAAAAAGTTTATAATTAAATAGCTATATTTTTTATATTAAATTATTATTATAAATAATTTTAGCTGCTATAAAACTATTTAAATATATTATAATAAAAATAAATTTTGCTTTTATATTTTTTAATATTATTTTTTTATACTGCGTAATTTTTAAATGCTTATTATATAGCAGCTATAATAGCGCTTTATTAAAATATATTTTTTAAATTTACTTTGCAAATATTTTTTTAATTATTACTGCGATTTTTTTGCTTTATATTTTTATATTTTTTTTAAAAGCTTTAATAATTTATTTTTTATTGCTAGCTTTTTTAAACACTATATTTTTAAATATAACTATTATATTGCTGCTTTATAGCTTTTTAGCTATTATTATATTATTTTTAATTAAAGCTATATTTATAGCTTTAATAATATTTACTAGTGTTTTTTTTTTAAGTTATTTAATTAATTATTTATTTTAACTAAAATTTTTTTATTGCTTTTTATAAGCTTAGCTTTATTAATATAACTTAGCTATATAGCTGCTATTATTTGCGCTTAGTTTTTAATTAAGTTTATTATTATTAAAATAAGCGCTTATTTAAAAACTTTTCGCAAAACTTTATTTAAGTTATAATATATAAATAATTAATTTTTTTTATTATTTTTTATTGCTTCGGCTGTTTATTTTTTATTAGTTAACTTTATAGTAATTATTGCGCGTTTTTTTTTAATTTATTTTATATAAATATTTTAAATTATATATAATAGCTGCGTTTTTTTTATGTTTTTTTAAAAAAAAAGTTTTTTTTTTACTTTGCTGTTTAATATTAGCTATAGTATAAATTTTAACATTTTATTTATAGCATTTTTTAAACCTGCAAATTTTTTAGCAGTATATTTTTTATAAAAACGCTGCTAAGTTATAATTACATCGCTAATAAGTCTTAGTTATATATTTATTATATTTTTAATAAATAAGTTGTTTATTATTATTAGTAAAATTTTTACGCCGCCTGCTATTTATAATATAAATATAACCCTTTTATTAAATATAGTTTTTTTTTTTTAAATTTAATAAATATAATTATTTAAAGCTATTTTATAAACTTATAAAATTATAAATAAATTTATTAAAAGCCTTTTTTTTTGTTTTTTTTTTTTAAAATTAATATTTATATAAAATATTTAAAAAATATTATATAAATATTAAATTAATATTTATTAAAAACCTTTAAATATTATTATATATAATTTTAAAATTAATTTTTTATTAAATAAATTTTAAAACTATATAAAAATAATAAATATATAATGCTGGAAAATATTTATTAAAGTATATTAAGTAGTTAAAAAAATAAAACAAGTATATAAACTATTAAAATATATATATAATATTTTTTAAAAAAAAATCGACATATATATAAATAATAAATTAATTTTATAAATAATAATAAAAGCGTTAAATAATATAGCTAGACTAAATAGCTTTATATTAATTTTTTTTATTTTTAAAATATATTTTTATATTAATAAAGATTTTTTTTTTTTTTTAGCTTTTATATAAAAAAAGCCTATTATTTAAAAAACAATAAAAATACTACGTAAAAACTATATAAAAGTTAAAATTAGCTATATAATTAAAAAATAAAATAGTTTATTATTATATAATATATTTATTTTTTTACTTTATAGCAAAGTTTTTATATAAAAAAAAAAAAAAAAAAACTATATAAAATTAAAGCAATTAAAAAATTAAATATAATTATTATTTTAATTAATAGCTTAATCTATTTTTAATATATATAAGTTAAGCTATATTATTATATAATAAATGCTTAAGAAAAAAACTTAAAAAATAATAATATATAATTAATATAGCTAATAATAGCGCAAAAAAAACGTAGCTAGTTAAAAAAAAAACTTATTATTTATTTATTATATAAAAATAAAATAATTTAAATTTTTTTAATTTTAAAAAAATAATAAGCTTTTAATTTAATTATTAAGTTTTATATAAATAAAATTATTATAACTTTTAAAAAAGCATTTAAAAAATTAAATATAATAAAAATTAATAAGCTTATTATATAAAGTGTTTTTAAATTTATTGCGTATAACTTAAATATATATAAAAAAAAATATATTTTTAAATTTTATTTTATATATATAAAAAAAAAAAAAAATATTAAACTATATAAAAAGTTAAAGCTAATTATATAAAAATATAATAATATTAAAAAAAACATAGTTTTTATTTAATTATTAATAATTTAATAAATAAATTAACAATTAATATTAATTTTTAAACTTATTTTTATATAAAACTTTAAAATATTATATAAGCTTAAAAATATTATTTAAGCTTATATTTAATTAAAAAATAAGCTATT
>MU380722.1:0-13141 GCA_022495085.1 Xylaria sp. FL1042
TAAATAATTAAATATTATTTTAAATACTTTATTAATAAAAAATAAACTAGTTAGCTAAAATTATTATTTTAAATATATTTTATAATAAATTTAACTATTAATAATATTATTAGCAAGTTTTTTTTAAAGCTTTATATAAATATATATTAAATTTTTATTTATTTATTAAAAATAATTTTATATTAAAAAAAATACTAGTAATATAAAACCGGTTAAAAAAATTAAAAACTATTTATAATAAACTATTAAATTAATAGCAAAAAGCTAGCAAAACTTATAAAAAATACTATAATAATAAATATAAACTATTAATATTAAAGATTAAATAATTAGTTGTTTTTTTAATTAAAAATCTTAAATTTAAAAATTTAAAACTATTTTTTAAGTTTATAAAACCTTTTTAAGTTTTA
Source organism: Xylaria sp. FL1042 (assembly GCA_022495085.1). Classification (NCBI taxonomy): domain Eukaryota; kingdom Fungi; phylum Ascomycota; class Sordariomycetes; order Xylariales; family Xylariaceae; genus Xylaria; species Xylaria sp. FL1042. The sequence goes on from MU380722.1 coordinate 411, forward strand.
AAATAAATTAAGTTATAAGTATATTATATTGCTTTTTTTTATAATATAATTAAATTTATAATATATTTTTAATTTAATTATTTAAGCTTTAAAACGCTAATATTTATAATAATTTATTAATGCTAGCTTTTAAAAATAAAAAAAATAAATAAAAAGTAAAGAATATAATAAATAAATAATAATTTAAAGATAATATATATTATAAAGTTAAATAAAAAAATAGCTTTTTAAATATAACTAGTAAATATTAGCTATTAATATTATAGCACTTAAAGTAATAAAAGCTTTTAAAAATTGTTAAAAAAAAAAAATATTATTTAAAAACTAAAAAAACAGCTTTAAAAATATTTTAATATAAAATAAAAGCTTAAATATATTTATTTTTATATTTTAATTAAAAAAATTATATTTTTTATTTTATATAAATTAATTTATTTTTGTAGCCTGTTTTAATTAAAATATATAATATAGCTTTTATTATATAATAAAATTTATATTTATATTTTAAGTTTAAAAAAACCTGCGCTTTATTATTAAGCTATATATAAAACTTAATTAAACTTATTAATTATTAAAAAATAAAATATTATTATTTAATAACTTTTTTATTATAGTTTTTTATATATTTTAATTAAATTAAGCAATATAAACTTTTTTAAATTTAGTTTAAAATAAAAATATATTTATTTATTATGCTAAAAATTTATAGTTTAAATTTTATACTTGCAATAAAATAAAACAAAAATATATATTATAAATAATTTAATTTTATATTAATTAAATTTATTAATAAACTATTTATAAAATATTATATTTACTATAATTATAAAAAATAATTAAAATATTTAATAATATAAAATATAATAATTATAGCATAATTTTTTATAATTTATTTTAAAATTTTATATATAAGTATTAAATATAATTTTTATTAAAATAAAAGAAAAAACTTATTTTAATATTTTTTATTTTATTAATTAAATAAAACTAAGCTTAATAAATTAAATAAAGCTAAAAAAATGCTTTAAGCAGGTAAAATTAATATGCTATAATATTAATATAAAAATTTTTAAAAATATTATATATAATATAACTAGTTTTATTTATAACAAATTTTTTTTTATATTAATTAAAGTTATAAATTACTTAAAGTAAAATGAGTAAAAAAGTAAAAAATTTTACTCTTTTTTACTTAGCCTTACTTTTAAGTGAAGAAACTTACTTACTAAGCCTATTTAAGTGAAGAAAGTTACTTAATTAGGCTTAGTAAGTAAAGAAATTTTCTTAAAAGGGCTAGTAAGTAAAGAAAGAAAAAAAGTAAAAAAATTCACTTTTACTCCGAAGAATTCTTCACTTAAAATTTCACAACCCTAGTTTTAGTATTAGCTAATACTAAACTACTTTAATATTAGTACCGGCTTGTACTAAATTAAATTAGTTTTAATACCGGCAAATATTAAACTAATTAATATTAATATTAGTAAATGTTAAATTAGTAATACTTAAGGTTAAAAATTAATATTACTAATTTAATATTTATTAATACTAATATTAGTTAGTTTAATATTTGCTAATATTAATACTAATTTAGTTTAATATAAGCTAGTATTAATATTAAGCTAGTTTAATATTAGCTAATACTAAGACTAATATTAAAATATTAACATATTAAAATATTAAGAAATATTAATACTAATATTAAAAAAACATTAATTTTAAATTTTAAAAAGCTAATTTCTTTAGGCCTGTTTTAAAAAAGCCTTATTAAAATAAGAAAAAATATGTTTTATATATAATAAAACCAGGGCTATTTAATAATATTTTTTAAAAATTTTTATCTTAAATATAAAGGTGTATTTTTAAATAAGTTTAAATTATTTAATTAATATATTAATATAAAATAAAATAAAGCTTTAATATATTGCTAAAAAAAATTAATATATATAATATTTATATTTTTAAATTTTACCTTATTTTATATATTTTAAATATAATATAAAATAAAATAATATATATATATATATATATATATATATTTATTATTATTAATATAATATATAATTATAATATATATTTATATAAAAATATTTTTAATAAAAATTATTAGTAAAATAATAAAAATATTATTATAATAATTAAATTTAACGCATCTTTTATATAAGTGGACCACCTACTTAAGTGGACCACCTTAAATTCCTATATAAAATCTATATATTAAAACTTTAATAACTTTACCAATTTTATAAGTATAAACATGCAATTTGAAAATTTAGGCTATTAATATAATAAGGAATCTAAATATATTTTTTATAATTTTACTACTATTTTCTTTTCTAGTAAAAAAAAATCGCGCTAAAATTTTAGCATGGTTTTTAGTACAGCTATAAATAAAATAGTAGTAAAATGATAAAAAATATATTTAGATTTTTGATTAAGTTAATAGCTTAAATCTTTAAATTGCATGCTAATAGCTATAAAATTGGTAAAGTTATTAAAGTTTTAATATATAGATTTTATATAAGAATTTAGGGTGGTCTATTTAAGTGGGTGGTCCACTTATATAAGAGATGCGTTAACTAGTATTTTTTAGTTTAAAGTTTTATATTTTAATTTTAGTTTAAAAAACTTGCAAAAATAAAAAGCTATAAGCTTTTATTAATTGTAATTATTTTTTTAAAATAAGTTTTTTGCTAGCGCTGCTTTAAAAGCATTAGTTTTTATTAATATTTGCTTTTTAAAATTAAAATATATAAAAAAAATAGCTTTTAACCTTTTAAACGCTTTTTGCGTAAATATATTTAAAAAAAGAATTTTTTTTAAATACTTTATTAATAAAGCTATAACCTAAAAATACCTGTTAATAAAGCGGCAGTAAAAGTTATAAAACCTTAAAAATTATTATAATATATAATAAGTATTAAAAATAAGCTATTTGTTAATAATTTAAATATAAAAAAAATTTATTTTAATTTTTTAGCTAAAAATAATATATTTTAAAAATTTAATTTTCTTTTAATAAAATTAACATTTTAAAAGCTTAGTATATAGTTTTACATTTTAAAACCTTTTAATAACGTTATAAACATATTTTATATAAGTTTTTTTAATATTAGAAAAAATAAATATATTATTAAAATATATTATATAAAAAACATTTAAAATATTATTAAATACTTTATATATATAATTTTAAAAAGTAGCTAAAATATTATATAAACCTATAAATATAACTAAAAATTTATAATAACTATAATATATATAAAAGCTGTTTTTTATTTATTTTCTTTTTATATGCAAATATAATAATAAGCATTTTTTAAATTAATTTTTATAAAAGTTTTCGCATTAAAAATCCTGTTTAATAATTTAAAAATAAATAAAAATATATAATAATTTTTATATATAACTTAATTAAGTCCTTTATAGTTAACGCAAAAGCATAAATTATTTTTTTTTTAAGTATAAATAAAATAAATGCGCTAGCAAAGCTAGTTAATTTTTAAATTTTCTTATTTTTAATTATTTTAGTTAACTACTTTTATAATTTAGCTAATTTATCTTAAGCTAATAAATAAATAAAAAAATAAAAAATTATTATATTTTCTTTAAGGTTAATAGCAAGGTCACTTTTTTATAAATAAAATAGCCTACTAATATTATTAATATTAATATTAAAAAATTCGCTTAAATTTTAAAACTTTAGTAAAACTTTATTAATTTTGTTATATTTTCTTTACGTTTTAATTTCTTTTAAATAAATAAATTTAAACAATTAAATAATAGCTTAATAGCATTTTTAATTCTTGCAAGCGCGCATAAACTAATAAGCAGTAAATAACAGGGTTGTAAAATTTTAAGTAAAGAATTCTTTAAAGTAAAAGTAAATTTCTTCACTCTTTTTCTTTCTTCACTCACTAGCCCTTTTAAAAAAATTTCTTTACTTACTGAACCTAATTAAATAACTTTCTTCACTTAAATAAGCTTAATAAGTAAATTTCTTCACTCAAAAAAGTAAAGTAAGTAAAAAAAAGTAAAGTTCTTCACTTTTTACTTAAAGTAAAGTGAGTAAAGATTTAATTTAAAAATTAAAAAAAGCTATAAAAATAAATAAAAATAGGTTTAATATAATATAAAAAAAACCTTATTTAATAGTATTTTTTTCGATTTTTTTAAACTAATAATAAATTTTTAAACTTTAGTTAAAGTTTAATGTTTTTTTTAATAAAAAAAACTACCTTTTTAAATAATTAATTAAAAATTCATTATAAGCTGAAAAAAATCGAAAAAAATACTATTAAATAACATTTTTTTCAAACTATATTAAACCTATTTTTTTTATTTTTACAGCCTTTTTTTTAATTTTTAAATTAAATCTTTACTCACTTTACTCTAAGTAAAAAATAAAAAAAAGTTACTTTCTTCACTCTTTTCTTTAAATTAAATAAATTTCTTCACTCACTAAGCCTAATTAAATAACTTTCTTCACTTAAATAAGCTTAGTAAGTGAGTTTCTTCACTTAAAAGTAAAGCTAAGTAAAAAAAAGTAAAATTCTTCACTTTTTTACTTATTTTACTTTAAGTAATTCACAACCCTAGTAAATAATTTAAAATAACGCTAATATAATTTATAAAACTAATAATTTATATTTAAATTTAAAATAATATTTTGTTCTTTTAATATTATTTATAATAATAATATAAAACTACCTTTTAATTAATTATTTTATTATATTTTAATACAAGCGCGTTAAAATTATTAAATAATATTATAGTTATTAATTAGTTTGCAGTTAACTTAAAAAGCTTTATAAGTAATAAATTTATTACCTGCAGCATATTAAAGTTTATATATATAAAAAAAAACTTTTTTAATTTATAATATAAAGCAAAAATAATATTAATATAATTATATTTAATATATAAATTTAAATTAATATATATTTAAATAAACAGCTTTTTAAAGCTTAATATTTAAATAATATATAAAATATATATTTAATATATAAATTTAAATTAGTATATATTTAAATAAACAGCTTTTTAAAGCTTAATATTTAAATAATACATAAAATATAAAAACAATATAATATAAATATATAAGGCTAACTTTATTACTTTAAATAATTAGCTATAAATTAGCCTACTAGTTATTCTTTTAACTATTATAACAATTATATTTTAAAATATATAATAATTAATAATTAAGTAAATAAAATAAAATAAAAAAATAAAAATTATTAAATAGTTTATAATTAAATTTATAATTATTTTACTTATTATTTATTTATATTTTTTAAATCTTTTGTTTTTAGTTATTATTAAAGCATTATTGTTTAAAATATTCTTTTTAATTATAACGATAATATATAATATTATTATTATATAAGTTTTTATTTAAACAATTATTACGCTAATTTTAAGGTTGTTTATTTTAAGATTCGCTTTAAATAAAGTTTAGCGCTTTTTATTAATTATATTAAGCGTTAAAATTACTAAATCTTTAAGCTTAATTTTAATAATAGTAAATATTTTTATTTTAAATTATTTAATTATATTTCCGGCCTTAACAATAATAGTTTTTACTGTTAAAAAATTAAAATAGTTAATTATTTTAATAATAATCTTTATTATTAAAAAATCGGAATAGTTAATTATTTTAATTTTATTAAAAATCTTTATTCTTTTTATTAGCGTTTTATAGCATATTTAATAAAAAATTTCTGCGCTATTTTTTATTTTATTATTTTTTAGTTATTAATTTTTAATATTATTATATAATATTAATTATATTAGTTTTAGTTAATAAAAGAAAATTATAAAAATTTATAAATTTTTGCTATAATATATTAAAAAGTTTTAAGTAGTAAATTATAGTTTTTTTTTTCTTATTTTATAATATATTCTAGCTTTTAATTTAAGCTAAATAATAATTAAATAGCTTAAAATTTTAACTTAAGCATTACTTAGCACGTTTTTTTTAAATATTAATATTAGCTTTTAATATTATAAACTATTAAATTTTGCTTTTAGTTTATATTAAAAATGCTTTTTAATTATAGGTTAATTAGTGCTAATTTTCCTTTATTCCGCGTTAAAATATAATATAAAATTAATTTTTTATTTTTTGTTTTATTTAATTAACTATATAAAAAATTTTATTAGCGTTAATATAAAACTTTTATTTTACGGCTTTAAACATAGCTTTTAATTTTTTTATTTATTTAGTCTACTTATTATAAATAAAATTAAAACTAAAAAAAAAAAAATTAAATTTAAAAAGTTAACTAAGGTTTATATTATTATAGCCTTAATTTAACTTAAAAGCGTTATTATAACAGTAATAATTTTAATTTAAACCTTAAATATAATAGCCTTAAAAAAATTAACTACTTAATAATATTAAAATATTATTAAAATTATTATTATAATAATATAATCGATAAAAATTTAAAAATCTAAAATTAAAAAAATTTAATAAGTTAAAGTTTTTAAGATTTTTATTTTTAATTATATATTAAGTCTTTGCTTTTTGTTTTTTTTTTAATTTAAATACGGCTAAAGATTAAAGTTATTATAAATTATTATTATAATGCTTTTATTTTATTAATTAATCTTAAAGATCTTAAATTTTTGCGTTTATTTATTAAAATTACTATTAATATATAATAATAGTTTTAAAGGTACTAAAATAAAGGTCTAAGCTATAATTTATTTTTTAACTATTTTTTAATAGTATTTTAAACTAATTTTAAGACATTCCTAGGTTTAATTATTTTATAGTAAATAAATTTTTAAAGTAAGCTATTACTTAAGTTATTAATTAATATATAAGCATATTTATCTTAAATATTAAATAATTAATATTATAAATAACTTTTAAGTAAAAAGTTTTAAAATTATTAAAACGAATAAAGTAATATTAGGTTAGGTATAATAGTATAAGATTTTATAATAAGTGTATTATAAAATTAAAGCTTAAAAAAAAAAAATCTAAGTTAAGTTTTTTTTATAAGTAATATATATATATAAGTTATAATATTAACTAATATATTATATATATTTATTTTATATCTTTTAAATCTTATCTAAGTTAACCTATGATAAATATTAATATTAAATTAATAGTACTAAGTTTAGTCCTTATATTAAGATATTAATTTCTAACCTTGTTTTACCCGGCCTTTTAAGGTATAGTTTTTCTTATATAAATAATTACTTGCAAAAAAACCGCGCAGCTAAGGCTGCATAACAAGTTAAATAATAATAATAATAATAATATATAGTTTTACTTATAAATAACTATTTATTAAAAAACCGCGCCATTTAAAAATAATATAACAGGTTAGTTAATAATAATAAAATTAATATTTTATAAATAAACCCTTTAAAATATTAAAAAACTAATTTTTTACGATTTTTAATATTATTACTTTTAGCTTAAAAATATTTAATAATTTTTACTACTTTAACTATTATTAAAAAAGTTTTTTTTATAACTAATAATATTATTATTAAAAATAAAAATAAACTTAGTTTAAAAATAATTAGTTAACTTGTTTTATTAAAAAGTTAAAAAATTAATAATTTTAAAAATTTAACGAAAAAAGATTTAAAAATTATTAAAAATTAAAAAATATATATATTTTTTTACACGCTAGTTTAAAGATTTATTTTAGTTTAATTTTTATATTAAAAAACTATAAAAAAGGGCTTTTTAAAATTATATAGCTTTATATTATATTTAAATATTTTATTTAATTAATAAATAAAATTTTTTAATATTTTTTAAATATTTTGTTTTTAATTTTTTAAGTAAAATTCTTTTTAATATTTTATTATTATTTTAATATTATTAAAGTTAATATTTAATATTACAAAAAAAAATTAGTTTAATATTAGCTAGTATTAATATTAGCTTAATATTTAAAAATTAGTATTAATATTAATATTAAATTATTATTTATTATTAATTAACCTGCTATACTATTTTTATATAGCGCGGTTTTTTTATAAGTAGTTATTTATAAGGTTGTGAATTACTTAAAGTAAAATAAGTAAAAGAGTGAAGAATTTTACTCTTCTTTACTTAGCCTCACTTTTAAGTAAAGAAACTCACTTACTAAGCTTATTTAAGTGAAGAAAATTACTTAATTAGGCTTAGTGAGTGAAGAAACTCACTTAATTTAAAGAAAAAAGTAAAGAAAATAACTTTTCTTCACTTTTTACTTAGAGTAAAGTAAGTAAAGATTTAATTTAAAAATTAAAAAAAAAGCTATAAAAATAGAAAAAAATGGGTTTAATATAGTTTGAAAAAAACACTACTTAATAATATTTTTTTCGATTTTTTTCAGCTTATAATAAATTTTAAATTAATTATTTAAAAAAATAGTTTTTTTTTATTAAAAAAAACATTAAACTTTAACTAAAGTTTAAAAATTTATTATTAGCTTAAAAAAATCGAAAAAAATACTATTAAATAGCGTTTTTTCTATATTATATTAAAACTATTTTTTTCTATTTTTATAATTTTTTTTAATTTTAAATTAAATCTTTACTTACTTTACTCTAAGTAAAAAGTAAAGAACTTTACTTTTCTTTACTCACCCCACTTTTTTAAGTGAAAAAACTCACTTACTAAGCCTATTTAAGTGAAGAAAGTTACTTAATTAGGCTTAGTAAGTGAAGAAATTTCCTTAAAAAGGCTAGTAAGTAAAAAAGGAAAAAGAGTAAAAAAATTCACTTTTACTTTAAAGAATTCTTTACTTAAAATTTTATAACCCTGGTTATTTATAAGTAAAACTATATAAAAGCTAGGTAAAAACTTTATATATTATATTTTTTTTAATTTAACTGCTTTTTAACTATATATAAACTAGTTTTTATTAACTAGCTAGCTATAAAAAAGCAAGGTAAATTAAAAAAAATAAAATTAATAAACTTTTTTTTTAAAAGCTATTAAATTTTTTAGTTTTAAAAAAAAGCTATTAAATTTTTTAGTTTTAAAAAAAAGCTAGAAAAGCTTTTTTTTAGTTATAAAAAATTTTAATAAAGTTTTTTTAACTTTGCTGCATGCTTTTTACTTTTTTTTTTTTTTTCTAGCGCTTTTTATTTAAGCTGCTTTATTATATATAATAATTCTGCTAGTATTTACTAGCTATCTTGCAATAAATCTTATAAATATAAGGTTTTTAATAGCTATATATAAGTTTTTATTATATAATAATATTTTATTTTTTAGCTTTTTAAATAAAGTTATTTTTTTTTTAAAAGCTTATATTTAAATATTATATATTATAATATTTTTTGGCTTTTTATGCACTTATAAAAAAAAAATAAAAAACTTAATACTTTTTTTTTTATATAAAAAAGCTTTAAAGCTATTTTTTTTAGTTTATATTTAAATTTTTATTACTGCTTTATATTTTAGCAAGCTTTAATATTTTTTAAAAGCGTTGTTTTTGTTTAGCTTTTAATTAGCTAAAATTAAATAGCTGCGTTTTATTTTAATATACTTTTATTAGTTTTTTTATTTTTTTAAAAAAGCTTTTTTTAGCTTATATTTTTTTAATTATTTTTTTAATTAGCGGTTTGCTTTTTTATTTTAGTTTTTTTTTAAAAATATTTATTATTTTTTAAAAGCCTGCTTTTAGTTTATATTTTATTTTATTTTTTTTAGCTGCATATAATAGTGCTATTATTTTATTTATAGCTTAATTAATAATTTTTTTATAAACTATATTATATATTTTATTTTTGCTAGCTATAGCTTTGCTATTAAAATATAAATTAATTAACAAGGTTAAAAATTAATACTATTAATTTAATATTTACTAATACTAATACTAATTAGTTTAGTATTTGCTAGTACTAAGACTAATTTAGTTTAATATAAGCCGGTACTAATACTAAGCTAGTTTAATATTAGCTAATACTAAGACTAATATTAAAATATTAAAATATTAAGAAATACTAATACTAATATTAAAAAATATTAACTTTAAATTTTAAAAAAGCTAATTTCATTAGGCCCGCTTTAAAAAAGCCTTATTAAAATAATAAAAAATATATTCTATATATAATAAAACAAGGGCTATTTAATACTAATTTTTTAAAATTTTTATTTTAATTATTAGCCTTTATTTTTAAATATATAAAATTTTATTATATATATTATATATATATATTATTATAATAAATTATTTTAAATTCCTTAACTAATATATTAATATAAAATAAAGCAAAGCTTTAATAAATCGTAAAAATAAATAAAATATATAATATTTATTATTATACATTTATTTTATTTTATATATTTAAAATATAAAATAATTTAATATATATATATTATATAAAAATAATTAGTTAAATAATAAAAAAATAATTAAATATAATTATATATATTTAATATAATATTAATTATTATATTTAAAATTAAATATAATATTAAAATAAACTTAGTTATAATTAATAATTTAATTTTTTAAAAAAAAAAAACACGAAATTATAAAAATTTAAAAGACATATATATTTATAATACGCTAGTTTAAAGGTTTATTTTAATTTAATATATATAATTAAAAACTAATAAAAAAGCGCTTTTTAAAAATATATAGCTTTATATTATATTTATTTTATTTAATTAATAAATTAATTCTTTTATATTTTTTAAAAAAACTTTTTTTTAAATTTCTTTAAGTAAAATTTTTTTTAATATTTTTTTAATATTTTAGTATTACCAAATTAGTATTTAGTATTACTAAAAAAATTAGTTTAATATTAGCCGGTATTAATACTAGCTTAGTATTTAAAAATCGGTATTAATATTAATATTAAATTAATAATACTAAGTTTAGTTTTTATACTAAGATATTAATTTTTAACCCTGTTAATTAATAAAACTTTTATTTTAATTTTTTAATATTTTATTAAAATAACTTTAAAAGCTTTTATTATTTTTTTTAAATATTAATTTTAAGTCGTTTTAAAAACGCTAGCTATTTTTTGCGCTTTATTTTTTTAAATAGTTTATATTATAGCTTTATAAGCTAAAATATTTTTAATTATAACTATATAGATTTATTTTGCTTTAATTATATTGCTGCTTTAAATAAAGTTTTATAGCTTAGTTATTATATATAATTAAATGCTTAGTTTTTTTTTAAGCTTAGCTAAATATTTTTTTTATTTTATATTTTTATAAAACTAAACTTTTAAAAACTTTACGCTGTTTATTAAATAAACTATAATATTTAATAAATAAACTATTTAAATAAAAGCTATTTTATTATTAAAAAAATATATTAGCTTATTTTTTTATAATATAAACTTTATATTATATTTTATAGCTTAGCTTTTATAAGTTTTTTATATTATTTTTAATATTTTATAATTTTGTTTTATTTTTAAATTAATTATTAATAAATCAATATTATTAATAAAGCTAGTTATTATTAGCTTTAAAAATGCTATTAAATCTTTATATAATATTAAAATATATAAAAAAAAAAAAAAGCAATAGCAACAACTTTTATAATATTTTTATTTTTAATATAATAAGCTATAATATTATTTTATTAAAGCAAAGTTATATTATTTTATTAAATATAAATAAATAAACTTAAAAAATAATTTAAAAAAAATAACGCATCTTTTATATAAGTGGACCACCCACTTAAGTGGACCACCTTAAATTTTTATATAAAATCTATATATTAAAACTTTAATAACTTTACTAATTTTATAGCTATTAACATGCAATTTGGAAATTTAGGCTATTAATATAATAAGAAATCTAAATATATTTTATATAATTTTACTACTATTTTCTTTCCCAGTAAAATAAAAATCGCGTTAAAATTTTAGCGTGGTTTTTAGTACAGCTACAAATAAAATAGTAGTAAATTTATAAAAAGTATATTTAGATTCCTTATTATATCAATAGCCTAAATTTTTAAATTGCATGTTAATAGCTATAAAATTGGTGAAGTTATTAAAGTTTTAATATATAGATTTTATATAAGAATTTAAGGTGGTCCACTTAAGTGGGTGGTCCACTTATGTGGGAAATGCGTTAGCTTTTTTATTATAAAATATATATTAGCTTTTTATTATTAATAATCAGGGTTGTGAATTACTTAAAGTAAAATAAGTAAAAGAGTAAAGAATTTTACTCTTCTTTACTTAGCCCCACTTTTAAGTGAAGAAACTCACTCACTAAGCTTATTTAAGTGAAAAAAGTTACTTAATTAGGCTTAGTGAGTAAAGAAATTTCCTTAAAAGGGCTAGTGAGTAAAGAAAGAAAAAAAGTAAAGAAATTCACTTTTACTCCAAAGAATTCTTCACTTAAAATTTTATAACCCTGTTAATAATATTAAAAGCTTTTATAATATTAAGTTATAATAATATAGCAATATTTTATTTATTAATAGTTTTTTTAGCAGCTTTTATTATTAGTTTAATTACTACGTTAATTAATTTATTTTTTTTATTGCTTATTTAATTATTAAATAAAAAGCTTTTATTTTTAGTTATTTTTATTATATAATAATAAAACTTTTTTTTAAAACTTTTTTAACTATATATATAAGCGCAATTAATTTTAACTTTTAATAGTTTTTTTAATTTTTTTAAGCTTGCTTAGCTTAAAAATAATAATTATTTTAGCTTGTTAAAACTTTATTAAATAATATTTTAATATAAAGCTAGCTATATATAATATAGCTAATTTTTTA
>MU380723.1:0-13114 GCA_022495085.1 Xylaria sp. FL1042
AAAACAACTAAAACAACAACAACAAAAACAACAACAAAAACAACTAGTAGGGCCTACATGGCTAAAATGACTGTATATAGGGCTGAATTGACTATGTATGTATAACTAAATGTAGGATGAGGTATGTAGGATGGTAGGTTGGCCTGCGGCCAACAGCCCCTTATATAGCCAGTATAACAGGTGCGCACGGGCCGTAATAGCCTAGGTCAACTACTACGCAGGTGCCTGGCACCTGCAGGGACCGCCAGCCCTGTTACATTCTTCCCTTAGTCAGAGTCATCCCTACGGGATGACCTCCTGACTCCAAAAACAACAAGGGCTGGAAAAAACAACAACTACCTGACTCGAACCCCTACACCTACAGACCTCAACGGTCTGAAAAAAGAAAGCCTGCCCTCTACCCGCTAGGCCAACAGGTCCTTGATCAGCTGATTCTTCGCGCGCGCCCGTATAGCGCTTGACTTCCCTTGGTCTCTTGACCACTTGACCACTTGACTTCAGACTTCCCTTCGTCATGAGGCTTCCCTTGGTCCTAGGCTTCCTTTGATCCTGAATAGCCTATAACCTACTTGCCCATGACCTGCTGCCCATCGACATTTTCTCATACAAAACAAGTGGCATTCTGTCTGATCACTAGTATTCTTTGGTTCCTGGTTTCTCGCGGTATCTGCTAGCTTGTGTAGGCTCGGCCCGAACTATCTCTTCAGTTCTCTTGAAAGCCTCGCCACCTTGAATGTTTCTCTTTTGTCTTCAAGGTCACACCTTAGCCCTCGCTATTCTCTGGTTTCTCTGAATACGTATTGATCAGTGCTGAATGCTGTATGTCTTGTTTCTCTGGTACTTGGTCGCTGGTCTCTTTGGTCACTTGGCTGGGTGACGAATGGGGTAATCTGAATGGCTGTATGGTAGGGCTGATCAACGCAAATGGGAGGCTAGCAAAGCCTCAACGGTAGCTGATCAGGTGGCTGAACGTACACCTGTAACGAATGGCTGTAATATAGGTAGGTAAATGCTGTACGAGTATGTTCACATACAAAACAGTATGGGAGGCTGCTCGTACAGCCACGGAGGCACACGTAACTGACTGATCAACAGCGATAACTGAATAACTCGAATAACTGAATAGCTGTACGAGCAGGTACGCATATAAAACAGTATAGGAGGCTGCTCGTACAGCCGAAAGCGTAGGTAACCAACTGATCAACAGGCTGTAATAACTAAATAACTCGAACTAAACGGGTATATCATGAATAGCTGTACGAGCAGGTGCGCATATAAAACAGTATAGGAGGCTGCTCGTACAGCCGAAAGCGTAGGTAACCATCTGATCAACAGTAAATAAGGGTATCTAGCCTGCAACGAAGGCTATACGTAGCCATAGCGAAGATATAGCTGCATAGCTGGATACCTGAATAACTAAAGGCTAGTCATAGCTACCTCTGTGACATAGGCGTTCGAGCAAGGTCACATACAAAATAGTATGGGCAGTGGCTCGTACAGCTATTTTAGCACAGGTAGCTAACTGATCAACAGTCTGGCTCGCCGTATAACGCGTATCTGACCTGAATAGCCTGAACGAAGGGTATGGCTATTCAGTCAACTAACCAAACTAACCAACTGATCAAGTGACTCAGGCTTGTCTTAAGGCTACGGGTGCGCAAGCAAGGTTATATACTAAAATATATGGGGACTTGTTTGCGAAAGTGTATCCGGCTGACATAGCTGAGTCAAAGGCAACAGGTAAAAGCTAAAAGACTACAACTGTCCTAGCTAGAGCGGAGTCGTATATAATTTTGTATAGGCTATAGCTTATACAACAACTAACGCAAAAGCATTTAGCTAATCAACACAAATAAAAGCTATTAGCTAACTATTAACAACTAACTAAAGCTGACCTATAACCTCTATAGCTAGAAGCAGACTTGTATATAAAATTATATAAGTGACTGCTCTCACGCGACGACAGCTAAAATAACAGGCTGATTAGCGTAAATAAGTAACCAATAGCGCTAGCAAGGTCTATTGCAATACTTTTATACAAGCGTGGCTATATATAAAATTATATATAAAGCTGCTCTTAGAGAAATAGCGCGGCAATAAACTGATTAGCAACGCGAATAGCCTAAAAATAGCTATATCTGCAGTAGCAAGGTAAACGCGTACAGCTAACTAGCTAACCTAACTAGCTTAAACAAAAGCTTTAAACAAAGGCTTTCTTTTAACTATGTATTTATAAGCTATATCGTATATAAAACTATATACGAAACAGCTAACTGCTATATAAGCAATAAAATCTAATTAATTAATAAAGTTTAAGGCTAAATATAATAATAATAAAGGTAACGCGGCAGTATTTTTAAATAAGTAATAGCTAGCCTTAACTAAGGTTTTTTTTATATAAAAAACTATTAATTAATAAAAACAAAGGCTAACAAAGGCATAGGACTTAAAATAAGTGGCAATAAACAGCTTTTTAAAAAGCTGTACATATAAAAGCAAGGTTATATATTAAATTATATAAGAACTAGCTTTTAAATAACTTAACTAGCAACATAAATAACTAAAAGCAGCGGAAATAATAGGTGATTAAAGTATATAAGTAATTAGCATATATATGCTAGGCAAATAGGCGTACAAGCATGACTATATATAAAAATATATAAAGGACTACTTATATAACTATCTTAGCAAATATAACATGCTAATTAACGCAAATAGCTAGCAGTAGCAAATGTAAAAGCAAATACAAAGGCTATAGCCTAGCTAATTAGTTAACTAACTAACTCGACTTGACTTGACTTAACTTATAGGCTAACTAACTAACTATAAGCTATCTAGCTAAAAACATATACATATATTAAATTATATAGCAACTAGCTCACGCAGTAACTTAAGGCAAATATAATAGTCTAATTAACGCAAATTAACTAAAATAAAGGCTATAGCAAAGGCTAAAAGCTATATAAGCTATAGGTAACTAACTAGCCAATTAACTAGCAAAAAGGGGTATACAACTAGTTAACTAGCTAGATAAGGTAACTAAAGCTAACCTATAGTCTTTAAAGGCATTCAAGCAACTATCATAGTCTAGACTAAAAATATTCGCGTATAAACTATCTCTAAAAATATCTTATAAGTCTAAGACAATACTAGACGCATTTATATAGTCATTTATAGCGTAAGGCGTCGCAATAGGTCTCCAAGCCTTGGTCGCACTCTGAGAAGTAATAAGCGTTAGGTATTTCAAGTCTCACCGGGGACACCATTGCGTCGGGAGGGCAGAGCCAACCAACAGAAAACAACTGAAACAACAACAACAAAAACAACAACAAAAACAACTAGTAGGGCCTACATGGCTAAAATGACTATATATAGGGCTGAATTGACTATGTATGTATAACTGAATATAGGATGAGGTATGTAGGATGGTAGGTTGGCCTGCGGCCAACAGCCCCTTATATAGCCAGTATAACAGGTGCGCACGGGCCGTAATAGCCTAGGTCAACTACTACGCAGGTGCCTAGCACCTGCAGGGACCGCCAGCCCTGTTACATTAAGCAAGATTTTTTTTTAAGCTATATTTTAGCTTTTATTAGTTTAAAATCTTTTTAGTCTTATAAGTCTGCTAGCTATATTAATTTATTATTTTTTATTATTAACTAATCTTAGTTTAACTATTTAATAAAGTTATATATTTAATAGTTTTTTTTTTTTATATAGTAAATATATTTTTTTATAATTTAATTTAATAACTATAAAGCTTTTAAATAATATTTATATATTTTTTTATTTTAACTTTAATAAACTAGGCATTTAAATTTATTTAATATAATATTTTTATTTTAACTTAAAATAATAACTTTATATTTTTACTTTAAAAAAGTTTTTTTTAAATCGCTTTTTTATTTTTTATTATTTTAAACTTTTATAACTTATATTTTTTTTTTTAGTTAAAAAATTTTCTTTTTTTTATAGTTTTTTTTTTTTATTTTTTTTTTTAAATCGGTATTAACTTTAAAAATATTTTTTTTTTTTATAGTTATAATATTTAATATTAAATATATTTTATAGTTATTATTTTTAAACTTTATTAATTTATTTAAACTTTTGCCTAATATTTTTTTAAATATTATTTTTTTTATTTTTTTTAGTTTTTTTTATTTTAAAGTACTAATTAAACAATTATTAGTTAATTATAATAGCTATATTAATATATATATTAATTTTTGCTAGTTTATTTATTTTATATAGTTTATTTTAAACTTAAAATTTAAGTTTATTATAAAATAAATAAAATAATATAAGCTTAAGCAATTTAAAAATTACTGCTAATTATTTAAATTTTATAATATAGTTAACTGCTGCTTTTATTTATTTTAAGCAGTAAAACGCTTTTTTTATATATTTTATTTTTTAAATATTTTTAAATAATGCTTTTATTTAATTTTTAAACTTAATATAGTTTGCAAAAATTATTTTAGTTTTTACTTTAAAGTTTGCTTTTTTGCTAGCTTTTAAAAAAATTTTTAAAATTAGTTAAAACTATTTAAATATTTTTTTTAATAAAAATTATAAAATAATTATTACTTTTTAATTTTTTTTTATAATAAAAACAAAATATTATTTTAAATAAAATCTAATATAAATTAAAAAAGCTTTTATATTTATAAATTTATTATAAGGTTTAAAAATAATAAGCTTAAAGCTTTTAACGTTTAATAATTTTAATATTATAAATAACTTTAATAGTAAAAGTAGTAATAGTAGTAAAAAATTATATTTTTTATTTTAAGTTATTATTTTAAATATAGTAGTAATAATAAGCGTTAGTTTTATTAATAAAAATATAAAAATTAATTATAATATAAATGCTTGTTTAATATTTTAACTTATTATTATAATAATAATTGTTGCTATTATTTTAATTTTTATTATTATTACTTATTAAGCAATTAGTTTTAAAGTTATAATAATAAATACTATTATTTTAACTATAATAATTAATATTTATGCTGGTTTATTTTTTTATGCTAAAGTTAAGGTTATTATAGCTTTTTTTTTACTGCTGCTTAATTTTTTTCTTTTTTTTATTACTTTTTTTTTAGCTAAAATAGCTAAAAAAGGTGCTAAAGTTTATTATTTTAATATATTATTAGTTTTAAATATTTTTAAAATTTTTAAACTTAATTTTTAATTTTTTATTTTTAATAGCATAACTTAAATTTAATTTATTAATTATTAAATAAAAGATTATTTATATAATATTTATAACTTTTTTTATTATTTAAATATTCTTTTAATATATCTTTAAAAGCTTATTTTATAAACTAACTATTATTTAATTTTTTATATTAATATTTATATTTTATATATTAAGTTTTATTAATTAAAAAGCTATTAAAATATTATAAACTTATTATATATTTATATTAAAGTATAAGTAGTATATAAAGTTTTTAATTTAAAAGTAATAATAAAACTAGTTAGCAGTTATTTATAAAAAAGATTTTTTAATACTTTTATTATTATTTAATAAAAAAGGTAATATAAATAATAGTTAATTAATAAATATATTAATATAAAAATAAGTTAATAGCTAAAAAATTAAATTAAATAAGCGATTAAATATAAAAAATATATTATTATATAAATATAAAAAATAGCAATAATTAAGGCTATTTTTTTAATATTATTATATTTTAAATTTAATAAATCTTTAAATTTTTAAAAAGATTAATAGATTTATAGATTTATACTTTTTATTATTTTTTAGTTATATGCTTAGTAAAACAAAACCTGTAGGCGTTCCGCGAAAAAAAAAACCCCTTTTGCTAGGCCTGCTTTGCGACCGTAAAACCAATAGTTTTATAATAAAATATAGCTTATAACCTTTTTTTAGCTAATTTTTTAAGCTTTTTATACCTTATAAAGTTTAATACCGGTTAATATATTAAATATTTTAATAGGTTTTTTTTTTTTATGCCGTTAAATAAATAGTTTATATAACTTATAATATATATATAATTTTTTATATTTTTTTTTAAATTTAAAAAAATTAACAAATAATTTAAAAATAATAACTTTTTTTAAAAAAGTAGTTATTTTTATTTTATTATTTATTTTAATAGTTATTATTAATTATAAGTTAATATAAGTTAATATTATTATTTAAAATAAATTTTTATAAAATATTTTTAAATTATTAGCGCGCTTTATAAATAATTTAATTTTTATATATAATTTTATAAGCTTAAAAGCTTATAAGCTATAATTACGATCTTTTAAAAAATTATAACAAGCTTTATAAAGCTAAGTAGTTATATTAATAGCAATAATAAAATATAATAAAAAAGCTGCTAATATATTAATAAAAGATTTTTTTATTAATAATTTAATAAATAATAACGTAGAACTTATTATAAACGCGCTTATTATAGCTTTTTAAAAATATACTAGCGCGTTTTTTAGCAAAAGTAATAAGCTTGCGGCTATATATAAGCTAATTAATTAATTTATAAAACTATTTATTTAATTAATTAAAAATAAAAAAATAAACTAAAAGCTATTTTTTTAAAAAAATGCTAAAAAAAAATAACTTGCTAAATATTTTATAAGCTTATTAAAAAGCGCTAAAACTAAGCTAAGCCTACTAATTAATAATAATTTAAATAAGCTTATTATATATAAAAACTTTAATAAAGCTTTTTAAAAAGCGTTAAAAAATTTAAGCGCGCAATTTACTATTTAAATATAAATATAAAAAGCAGCTATAATAAAACTTTAATAAGCTTTAAATATAATAGCTTTATTATATAAATATAATAAAAAAATAATTATTAAAATTAGCAATTAAAACCTAGCTTTTAAAAAATATAAACCGGTAATAATTATAATAATAATAAATATAATATTTTTTAAAACTAAAATAGTCGCAGCAAAAAAACTTTTTAATAATAATATAATATTTATTTTTAATAAAAAACTTTTTAAAAGTTTTAAAAAAAACAGCTAAGTAATAATAACATTTAATATAAAAGCTAAACTATAAAAAAAAAAAATAATAATACTAGCAAAAAAGATTTTTATAGCTTGTTTTAAAATGATTTATAATAATAAAACGCTTTTAATAGCTTTAAAAAAAATATATTTAAAGCTTAATAAATATAAGAAAATAATTTTAAAAAACGCTAAAGTTTATTTTAGCGCTATTTTATTTTATATAAGCATTATAATAGCCGCTTAAAAGTTTATAAATAATAAACTATTTTAAAAGGCCTAACTTTTTAACTATAAGCTTTTTATATTAAAAATTAAAATAAAATAATATTTTAACTGCTATAACTATAACTATATAATAGCTTATTATATTAAAAAAGCTAAATATAAATATTATAAAAACTTTAAATATTTTAAAAAAAAAAAATATTTTATAAAAACTAAAAAAGCTGCTTTAAAATATATAAATTATAAAAAGCGCTATAAAATATAGCAGAAAATATACTTATTAAAAAAAAAAATAAGCAAGCAAGCTAAAGCAGCATATATAATACGCTTAAAATAATTTTAAATAAATATTAAAACTTTTAATACTGCTTAATAAGCTAATAATAAACTAATATTAAAAATAATATTTATAGTTTTTAAAGTTTTAAGCGCAAGCTTTTTATTAATAAAAAAAAAACGCTTTAAAAAACTTTTAACGCTAATATTTTTATTAACGCAGCTATAATTAAGCTAGCTTTATAAAATATATATAAAAAATTATATAACAATATAAATAAAATATTATAATAAATTAAACTTAATTTTATTATTATTTAAAAAGTTAAAATAATTAAAATAAAAGTTTTATATTGCTTTAAAAATAATTATAATATTATTTAAAATAATAGCAAAGTTATTTTATATATTAATAAGTGCTTAGCGTTAAAAAAACTAAAAATAAAAAATAAAAAAAATTAAACAAACGCGCAAATAAAAAATAAAAAAAACATAATAATTATATAGTTAATATATTTTTTTAGCTTTTTAAATATAATATAAATAAGCTTTATATTAAAATTTTTTTATAAGCTGTTATTAAAACAATATTTAATTATAAAAAACTTTAACTTATATTATTTATTATAAAATTAATTAA
Organism: Xylaria sp. FL1042; assembly: GCA_022495085.1. NCBI lineage: Eukaryota > Fungi > Ascomycota > Sordariomycetes > Xylariales > Xylariaceae > Xylaria > Xylaria sp. FL1042. The sequence goes on from MU380723.1 coordinate 8,141, forward strand.
AATATATATTATATAATAGTAAAAAGCTTTTAAAGTTTATAGCCTACTAAAAATTTTATTTAATAATTTTGCTAAAAAAGCTTATTAAAGTTATAAAAAATTAAAAAGACTTAATAATAAATTTAATATAAATATTAAAAAATTTAATAACTATTTATTAAAAAAACCTTAATTAAAAAAGATTAAATTATAAAATAGTAAAAGTTTTACTAAACCTAAAAAAATTTTTAAAAAAACTTTTATAAGCAGCAAAAAGCTAAAATTAGCTTTAAATAAATAAAATATATATAGTAGCAAAAGCTAAAAAGCTTATAATAAAAAAATAAATATTTTATAATTTAAAAAAATTTAATATAATTTTTAATAAGCTTATTAAACAGTTTATAAAAATAGCTAAGCTAATAATATTATAAAAAATATTTAGCTAAAGCAATTAAATAACTTTTTAAAAAATTTTAGCAGTAATAAAAATTAAAATATAAGCTAAATAAGTTTATAAAATATACTGCTAAAAAAAATTAAAAAAAGCTTAAAACGCTTTTATTAAAGCTTATATAAGCTTAAAAAAAAAAGTTTAAAAAATATAATAATAAAGCTAGCGCAAAATAATAGCAAAAATATTTTAAAATATTAAAGCTTTATAAAGCTTTATAAAATAAATATAATTTTTTATTAAAGCTTTACTAAGTTTAATAAATATTTTATTATTATATAATAATTTAAAACAACTAGCAATAGTTTATATATATAATAAAAAAGCTAAAAAGCTTGCTAAATATTTTTTTTTAGCTTTATTAGTAAATTTTAATAATATATTAAAATAGCTTATAAAATATAATAGCGCTTAACGTTTTAAAATATTTTAAAAAATTAAATTTAAAAAAATAGCAGACTTAATATAAAACTTTTTGCTTTAAAAAATTTTTAAAAAAAATCTACTGCTTAATAAGCTGCTAAAAATATATAACAAGCTTTTAAAATATAAGCTAGCAAAGCTTTATTAAGCTAGTTTTATATTAAAATATTATTTTAAAAGATTTTATATTATATAAATAATAATAATTTTAAAGCTTAAAAAGCCTGCTAAAATAAAGTTTATTATAAATAGCTAGCGCTTAATTTTATTAATTAATATAATAAAAAAAGTTTTTAAAAAAAAATATATTTTAAAGTTATAAAAATAATAAAACTTATAAACTTTTTATTAAAAAGCTAAATAAGCAATAAAAAATAAAAGTTTATTAATATAGCTATTAAAATAATTATTAAAAAAGCTTATAAAATAATAAAATAATAAAATATTATTATGCTGCTTTTATTAAATATTTTTAAAGCTTTTAATATAATAAACTATAAGCGCTTAATATATATGCTGCAAAAAAAAAGCTTTTTATTATAAATAGTTTTATAAATAAAAAGCTTTATAATAAAATATATAATGCTTTTTTAGTTTAATAAAAAATAAGTAGATTTAATTATATTATAAATAAAAATATTTTAAAGATTTTTTTTATTTCTGTTATTATTTTTATTATATATTTTAATGCTTTATAAAAAATTTAGCGTTTATTAAAAAATTGCTATAATAAGCTTTACTAATAATATTAATTTTATAATAGCTAGTTTAAACGCTAAAATAAACTATAAAATATTAAAAAGCGTATAAAATATTTATAAAAAATAAGCTAAATATTATAGTATAAAGTTTATATTAAAAAAAAACAATTTAATATATTTTTTAGCAGCAGCTATAAGCGCTATAAACTATATTAATTTATTAAAAGCTATTATTTAATTTATAAAAAGCATAAAGTTTTTAAAAGTTTATTTTAAAAAATAGCTATAATAAAAGGCATATTTTATAGCGCTTTATAAAAAGCTTATTTTATAGCAATATATAATTATTAAACTAAAGATTTTAATATAAAATATTAGCGTAATAAAAGCTAAGCAGGTTTATATAGCTATAATAAAAAATATGCTAGCGTATAAAGCTGCTATATAATATATATTTACTAAAAAAAACTATTTTTAAAAAATTATTTAAAAGCTTAAAAAAGTTTAAAAAGCTTATTTTTATAAAATAATAAAAGCATATAAAGCTATATTAATAAAATATATAAAAGCAAAGTTAAAAGTTTTTTTTTTAAACTTATATTTTAATAATAAAGCTATAATATTTAAAAAATAATTAATATTATATTTTAAAGCTAAAATAATTAAAACGATTTATAAAAAAATTATTAATATAATATATATTAAAAAATTATAAAAATAATATAGCTAAATATAAAAATAATTTAATAAATAGTTTAATATGCTGTAAAAAATTTTTAGCTAATAAAACTACTAAACTAATAATAAAATATTTAAAATAACGCTATAAAATAAATAGCTTATTAAATAAAAATAATTATATTTACTTAAACTAAGCTATTTTATAACTAAAATATTTTTTAGCAAAAAAATAATAAAGCGTTATAAAAAGCTTTTAAAATATAAAGCTTTAATAATTTTTTAAGTGCGTACTAAAAAAATCGGCTTAAAAATATTTTTATATAAAAAAAAAGTTTTAAAATATTTAACGCTTTTATATAAATACGCTGCTAATAAAAAAACAGCAGCTTATATTATATTATATTATAAACTACTAATTAATAAAAAAAAAACCTTAAAAAATTAATTAGCTTTTATAATATTAAAATCTTAAGCAGACTTTATAGCAGCAACAAATAATTTAAAAAGCGCTAAAATAATAGCTTATTAGTTTATTTAAATAAACAAGCTTATTATATATAATTTAGCAAAAAAAATAAAAAGCATTTAAAAAAAGCTACGCTAGCTTAAACAAGCTAGCAATTATAGCAGGCTTTTTAAAATAAACTTTATAAAAGTCGCTTAATTTATAAACTATATTTAACGCTTTAAAATAAGCTAAAAGCTTTTTAAAAGCTTAAAAGCGCGCTTTTAAAAAGCTTTTATTTATTTTTTTTTTTTTTAATTTAACTAAGCAAAAAAACCTAATATATAAAAACAAGCTTTTTATAGCTGCTATAAAGCTTAATATATAAATATTTTATTTAACTAATAAAACAAGCGCTTAGCTTGCTAAGCATAAGCTTTTTTAGCATAGTTTTTGCTTGTAAATATAAATATATAAAATAGCTGCGCTGCTAATATAGCTTAGTAGATTAATTTAATAATAATAATATAAAATATTTTCTAATAAAGTAAATATTAAAATAAAGTTATTAAAATTAAAATAATATACTTTTAAAGCTATTAATATATTTTTTAACTTAAAATTTAAAGTTAATTTTTTTATAATATTAAAAAATGCTAGCTTTAATATAAAAAGCCTAGTAATAACTTTAAAGCTAAAAAAACTAATTTTATTAATATTATTAAATATAAAAATAAAAAAGACTTTTTAAAATAAAAATAATAATAATAGACTTAATAAAAAAGTAAATAATAAAAATAATTTAAAATAATAGTTATAATTTAAAAAGTTTTTATAAAAAAGTTAAATTTATTATTTATTTTTAAGTTTTTAAGTAAAATATAAAAAGTTTTTTTTATTAAAAAAGCAATAATAAATTAATAAAATAAGTGGTTAAGTTTTAAGGTTATATTTTAATATAAATTTTTAAGCTTTTATAAATAACTTTAGCTTAATATTTAAATATAAGTTAAGCTTAATTTAAAAGGTTAAAAACATTTTAAATTTATTTTTTTGTTTAATTTTTTATTGCTAAAAAAATAAAATCGATAATATATATTTAAGATTTTTTATTAATTTATGCTTTTTTAAATAAAAATAAAAAAAAGCGTTTAAATTATTTTAATATAGTTTTTAACTTAAAATTTAATAATATTTTTAATAGTAGTAATAAAAAGTTTTTATATATAATTAAATAAATAAAAAAAATATAATTATTTTTATTTTTATTAAAATAATTAATATTATATTAATAGTAAATATTATATTAAAGTATATAATAAAATAGCTATTACTTAAATATAGCGCTTTTATTAATATATTTTTATTATTTTTTATTGTTTTAATTTAGCAGAAAAAGCAGCAGCTTTTTAATACTGCAAAAAATAAAATAAAAAAACGTAATTAATATAATAATATTTAGGCGTACATTATTAGCCTTCGGAGATAAGCACGCAAGAAAGGCTAAAGGTTTTTTATAGGTTATTTATAACTATTTTTTTTTATAGCAACTCTTGTTTACTTTTTAAAACGCAAGCGATTTTATAAACTTGTTTAATATAATAAAAACACGCTTTATTTATTTATAGGTAAGCTGCTAGTTTAAATCTAATAATAAGTAAATCTTTATTTTCTTTTTTTTTTTAACAATTAATATATAAGCATAAACTATATATATAAAAGTATATATATAAAAAGGCATAATAAAAAAAATTATAATATTACCGCTAAGTTTTATTTAATATAAAATTAATTATAACTAAAAAATATAGCTTGTGCTTATATTTATAGCTATAGCTATAATTATAGCTATATTTATATTTATATTTATATTTTTATTGCTTGTTTAAATATTTTTTAAAAATAGCATTTTTATTTATTAACTAATAAATAAATATTTAAGCTTTTATTTAATTAAAATAAAAAAATTTTTAACGCTTTTATCGGTTAATATATTATAATAAAATATTTATTTAGTTAAAATATATTATAGCTGGTTAAAAAAGCATAAAATAATAATATATATTATTTTACTTTATTATATAAAAAGTTTAACGCAAACTTTACGCAAAAAACAATTTTTGCTTTTTTTATTATATAATTAATATATATTTACTAGCTAAAAAGCTTATTAACTAATTAAAAGCTTTTATTTTTTTAACTTTTTTATTTTTTTTCTGCTTATTAATTATTTATTAGTTTTTTTATTTTTTTTTTTTTTTTTTTTTTTTTATTTTTTTTTTTTTTTTTTT
>MU380724.1:0-13096 GCA_022495085.1 Xylaria sp. FL1042
TTTATTTTTATAGCTATTTATAGTTTATTTTTTTATATTTAAAATAAATAGCTTTAAAAAACTTTATTAATTATATTTTTTAATATTTAAAAAAAGGCTGTTTAAATTTTTAAAGTTATTTAGTTTAAATATAAAATTTATATATTAAATTATAATATACTTAATTTTATAAATAAAAAAAATAATATAATAAGTTAGCTTTATAATAATTAAGTAATAAAATAATTAAAAAATATAAATAATTAAAGTAAAAAAAATAATAATTATTAAAAATATATTGTTTTTTTTATTTTAGTTAATATTAAGTATAGTATTTTTTTTAAGTAAGTAAAAAAAATAATATATATAAAAAGTAAAAAAAAAAAGCTAATATTTATTTAATAGTTTTTTTTATAGTAAAATAACTTGGCTTAACTTTTATTATTTTTTTATGCTTTTATTACTAGCGTTAATAATTAATTAAATAAATAAAGTAATTAATAAAAAAAAAAAAACGTAAAAAAGTTAAGTTTTATGTTTAAATAATTAATATTTAGCAGCTTTTTAATTGTTTTTATTTTTGCTTTTTTTTTAAACTTTTAAAAAATATTTTAAAAAAAGCATTTTTAAAGTTTAATAGCTAGATAATATAATTATTAAAAGCTAGTAATTATATATAAAGCAAGTAAAAAAAAAAGTTAACTTTAGTTTATTTAATTAAATAATAAAAAAAAAAAAGTAATTAATATATTATATATGCTTTTTAAATAGTTTTAAGCTTGTTTATTAACTTAAATAATGCTTTTTATTTTAACGGTCGGTTGGTTTTTTTTTATAGCTAAAAAAAAAGCATAAGTTATTTTAAGCAAAATAAATAGTTTTAAATAGTTTTATTAAAACCTTTTTTTTTTTTATTTTTTTTTTTTATTAAGCTATTTACTTATACTTTTTTTTTATTTATATTTATTTTAACTTAAGACTTTTATTTTTTTATTTTTTATTTTTATTTTTTTTTAATTAAGTTATTTAAGCGCTAGCATTTTAATTATTTGCTTTTTATTATAAATAGTTTAATTTATTTATTTTATAATTATATTTTTTATATTAGTTATAATATATATAAGTTTAATATAAACTTATTTAATAAAATAATAAATAATTGCTTATAAATTTAAAATATAATTACTAGTTGTTTTAATAATTTAATTATAGCAACTTGTTATATTATTAATATTTATATTTATAATGCTTTTAAAGTTTTTTTGCTTTTTAATTAAACTAAGCATTTTAATATTATTATATATTATTTATGTTTAAATTATATTTTTATTAAGCTTTTTTTAGCATGTTTTTTTATTTTTTTTAGTTATTAAAGCTTTATTTAATATATTTAGCGTTTATTTTATAATATTTTATTATAGTTTATTAAAAAAGAGTTTTATTACGATAAAATATTAAGTGGCTTTTTTTTAATTAAGTTAGTATATTTTAATATTAATTGTTTAATTAACTGCGCGGATTAATTAATTAAGCTTATGTTTAATTATTTTAATAAAACTTTTAGTTTTAAATCTTTAATTATAATATTTAATTATATTTTTAATACTTTGTTTTGCTATTATTTTAGCTATAATTTTTAATTATAAGCATATATATATAATTTAAAGCAAGGCTTTTATAGCTTTTAAGCGCTTTAAGTATTAGCTGTTTAATTATATATATAAATAAATAAAATTGTTATTTTTTTTTTTGCTAAGAAAAAGCTTTTAATTAATTATTGCTAACTATTTTTATTATTATAGTTAAGCTTTATAATATTTTAATATTAAAAGCTTAAATAGTTGCGCTAAAAAAATATATATATATAATAAATTATTTTGCCTAGCTTTTTTAATATTATTTAGCTTTTTACTGTCGATATTTTAAAATAATATATAGCAGCTTATAAAAATAATTAATTAATGCTTTTATATATTAAGCTATAAAATAAAAAACTATTTAATAAATATATATTATTTATATTAAATTATTTATTATAATTAATAATATTAATTATTTAATAGCTTAAGCGTTTAAATTTAATTTTTTGCTAAATTTATATAAACAAGTTTTTTAATTTTAAAAGCAAAAGTTAATTTAATATATAGCTTTTTTTTAGTTGCTAGTTAAATAACCTTTAAGATAATATATATAAAAACTATATATATTTAATAAATTAAACAGCTTATAAATATTATAATAGTTAATAATAATATGCTTATTTTTATAATAAAAAAAGTTATTATAATTAAAAAAAGAATTTTAATTTTATAAATAGCTTGCGTAAGTTTTTTATATAAAGCAACTAGTTAATTATTATTATTAAAATTTTAATATATAAATTGCTAAAAATAAAAGTAATTTTATAAATTAAATTATTATATAAATAAAACAAGTAAGCTTTTTTTTTTATAGTTTTTTAAATAATAATTTAATTAATTTTATTTTTTTCTTTTTAATTAAATTATTTTTAAGCTTAGTAATAGTAATATTAAAACATAAAATAATATTAAAACTAAAAACTAAATAATAATTAAACCTATGCTTTGTTTTTTAATTAAATTATTTTTAAGCTTAATAATAATAATATTAAAATATAAAATAATAATATAGGTTTAATAGTTTTTGCGATAGCTTTATTTAGTTTTATTTATAATAATATTAATTTTTTTTAAAATTCTTTTATTTTTAAATATTTTTTTTTTTATAATAATTAAGATTTTAATTTTTTACTAAAATTATTTATTTTTAATAATTTTTTATTATTTATTTTTTAAATAATTAATATTAGCTTTACGTAATTATTTATTATTTTATTAATTAAATAAAGCTGCTTTTAAATATTTTATTGTTTATTTATTTTATAAAAAGTTTATAAGTTTTTAAAATCTTGTTTTATTTTTTATAAATAGCCTTAAGCTATTTAAAGCATAAATATTATTTTTTATATACTTATTTAGTTTTTTTATTATATATATATATATATATTTTTTTTTAAAGCAATTAAAAAAAGGCCTTTTTATTTATAAAAAAGTTTAGCGCTTTATAACTTATTATTGCTTAACGCATCTCTTATATAAGTGGACCACCTATTTAAGTGGACCACCTTAAATTCTTATATAAAATCTATATATTAAAACCTTAATAACTTTACCAATTTTATAGCTATTAACATGCAATTTGAAAATTTAGGCTATTAATATAATAAGGAATTTAAATATATTTTTCATAAATTTACCATAATTTTATTTCCTAGTAAAATAAAAATCGCGCTAAAATTTTAGCGTGGTTTTTAGTACAGGTATAAATAAAATAATAGTAAAATTATAAAAAATATATTTAAATTCCTTATTAAGTTAATAGCTGAGATTTTTAAATTGCATGTTTATAGCTATAAAATTGGTAAAGTTATTAAAGTTTTTATATATAGATTTTATATAAGTTTTTAAAGTGGTTTACTTAAGTGGGTGGTCCACTTATATAAAAAATGCGTTAATAAAATATTATATAATAATATTAAATTATTAACCTTTAAAAAAGCAGTTTATATTTTATAAGCGTTTTATTAATTAGCTTTTTTAGCAGCCTGTTTTTTTTTTTAAATAATAACTTATTATATTATTGCTATATTTTTTTTTTTTAATAAACTATTATATTTTATTAATAAGTAAATTTATATAGTTTATAGTTTTATTTTAGTTAATTATTTACTAAATAAATATTATATTTTTTATTAAAAAAATTAAAAATTGCTTATATATTATTTTATATAAGCTAGAGTAATAAAGTTATTATAGTTATAAAAATAAAGGTGTGAAAAGGCTTGGTTTATTTTATAGCTAAAAAATAGCTGGCGTAACTATGTTTATTTAGTGTGTGGCTAAATAAAGGTGTAGCTAGTGGCATAGCTATTATTTTAACTATTTTTAGCTATTTTTTCTAGTATAATAAAACTACTTTTAACAAATAAAAAAAAAAAAACGTCTTTGTTTTATTATATATAGCTATAAATAGTAATATAATAAGATAATATAACAAGGTGCTTATTTATTAGAATTTTTTTTTTATTTTTAGCTGTTTTATATTATTACTTTGTTGTTTAGCTAATAATAACTAAATTATAATAAATGCTAGTGCTTAGTAAAGAATTTAAGCTAGTATAAACTTTAATGTTTATATTAATAATATATTTTTTGCTAGTGCTGTTATTAGTTTTTGCGCAGCTAAAGGTTATATAATATAAAGTAAATTAATTATATTTATAGGTAAAGTTTTTAGTGCGATAAGCTTAGCTTTTAGCTTATTAGTTTTACGCGATTATTAATATTAAATATTATCGACGCGTTTTTTAAAGTTAGCTAAACGCTTATTAATATATTTTTTAAATGCTTTAATAAATGCTTTAGTTATATTATCGGCGTAATTTTTTAAAACTTGCTATATAATTTAAGCGATTATTTTATTTTATTTTTTTTTGTTAGTTATGCTTGCGTTATTAAAAGTTTTTTGCAAAATACGCTTAATTTAGCTTTAAATAAAGCTTTTAAAAATAGCTTGCTTAATTATAGCTTTTACGCTTGCTTTAATATATTTAATTATTATTTTTTTATTAACAATTATATCGCTGTAAAGCATAAGCGTATTTTATTATACTGCAGATTATATTAAGTTAATAGTATAAATATTTAGTTAAATAAACGTTTTATATTAAGATTTAAAAGCTAGCTTTAGTAAATCTACATGTTTTAAAGCTTAAATAAATTGCTTTACGTTAGCATAAACAGCTATAAAACTTTTTATTAAGTTAAAAGGTTTAATTTTTATTATTATTAGCTAATTATTATTAGATATATTATTATTAATAATAATAAGTTTAAAATAAACAGCGTATTTAATTAATTAGCGATTAAACTTTAATAATAAAAATAATTGCATAAATAATAATTTGCTTGCTTGTTTACTTAAGTTAGCTATAATAATTATTATATAATTATTATAGTTTTAATTTAGCATATAGTTTTTTATTATTAGTTTGCTATAATAATAAATATATGCTATTTTTATTATTTATTTATTTTAATATTGCAGCAGAATTTAAGTTTATAAATTAAATATTAGCTATATAATATTTATATACTTTATTTTATATAATAACGTAGTTAAAAAAACGCTAAAACTATTATTTATATTGCTAACAATATAAATAGCCTTTTATATTTTTTTATTATAAAGTTTAAAGTTTAACGCAGCTTTATTTTATTATTATTATTTTAAGCTTTAATAAGCTGCTTTATTAATTTAATTTTTAGCTATTTTTTAAATCTTGCTATTGCTTAGTTTATTAAATAGCTATAATATAGCAAGATAATAAAAAACTTTTTTTAGCTAAAACTATAGTTATAATAGGTATTATTTTAATATATAGTTTTAATAATATTAAGAAATTTTTTTATTATAGTTTTTATTTTTAATATATAGCGCTAGCTAACTTAGCGTTAATAAAAAACATGGTTTTTTTATTTTAGTAATAGCTTTAGCTTAAATATTAAGTTGCTTAATAATGTTAATTTTTTTAGCAATATTTTTTTACTATTTAGCGTTTTTAAATATAATTATTATATATATTCTGCTATAATTAAAATTTTTGTTAAAAAACTGCATTAAGTTTATATTAAACACGGTAAATAGCTTGTTAAATAAGCTATTAGCGTTGCTAGCTATATTACTAGTAGTTTATAATTAAAAAAAAACTATATGCTAGTAAAAAAAAAAAAAATAAACTTAAAAGTGTTGCGTAATATGCAGGTAAAATTATAAGAAAAAAAAGTTATAAAAAAAAAAAAATTTTAAGTGCTAGTAGTAATTAAATATAAAATTTATAAATAAAAATATGCAAAATATTTATAGCAGATAAATATATTTATAGCAAATGTTATTATAATAATTAAAAAAAATATTATTATAGTTTAGCTAGTATTTAAACTTATATATTTATTTTTAATATTATATAAACTATTTTTTAATTGTTTGCTATTATTATTTATAGCTTAGCTTTTAGCTTTTTAAGCGTAAGCTTTTTTTTTTTATTAAATATATTTATAAGCTTTTTTATATTTTATATTAATATTTTGCAAAAATATTATTAATCGTTAATTAGCAAATATTTTTTTTATTTAATAAAATATTTAAGTTTTAGCGTTTATTTAAACGTAGTAATTTTATAGTCTATTAATTTTTTTATTTTATATAATTGCTATTTATTATTGTTTTTTTTAATAAAGATTTATTTAAGTTTTAGCTTGCAGCAACTATATAAGTCTAGGCTTTTTAAAGCCGGAAATAATTATGCTATTAATACTATACGATAGATTTATTAATACTTTAAAAAATTTAGTTTATAAGCAAGTTTATTAACTTGTTTAATTATTGTTAGCGGCTTAATTTACTGTTATAACTATTTTTATAATAGTTTGCCTAGCAGGTTATATTTTTTATATAGCTTAAAATAAATTTTTTTGCTAACTTAAAACTTAAAAAGCTAATATTTATTATTATATTAAATTTTTATTTCTGCAGCTATAAAATTAATAGCTGCTTAGGCCTTTTTTTAATATATTTATTTAATTATTTTATAGTTTTTAGCTAGTTTAAAAATTTTTAAAGCTAATAATAGCGTTGCTAGCTTAAAGCTTAAAATAATTTTATTAAGTAATCTGCTAATAATGCTTTGCTTTATATTATTTAAAATATATTATAGCGGTATTATTATTTTATACTACAAGATATTAAATTTAAAATAATAATATTAAATTATTATTTTAACGTTTTAGTTTTTTTGCTTTAACTGCTTGTTTATTTATAAATAATATATTATAAAAAATTTTAGTTTTATATTTATTTTTATTTATAATATCTGCTAAAAAAGCAATATAAATTTAATATTATAGTTATTTATAAAAATATAAAGTATTTTTTATTTATATAATATTAATATTTTAGCAACGATTATTGCTTATTTTTAAGCAGTATACGTTATATATTTTAGTATTAATATAGTTTTTTTACTATGTTTATATATTATAGTTAAAAGCGCGTTATATTTATTATAGCCTAGCATTTTTTATAAGATGTTTTTATTAAGCACTTTTAATATACCGACTATAAAATTTATTATAATAGTGTAATAAAAGATAAACTAAATATTAATTAGCTATAATAATTTTAATGTTTTAGTTTTATTTGTTTTATTATTTAAGCATATTAAGTAATAATATAAGTAATTTTTAACTTGCTTTAATAATTTAAAAATCGTAAAGCTTTTTAGTTTATATAGCATATAGCTTGTTTTAAAATAGTATTTTTTATTATAAATAGCTTAAAGTAATATTTTAACGCTTTTTTTAAAAATAACTAGCTTTTTTTTAGCGTTGTACGGTATATAATATAGCAGTTTATTCTTGCTATATTTAAACTTAAAGCTTTTTACCTGCAATAATTTTATGTTTTTAAAAGCATAAATTATTTTAGCAGTTTTTTTATTATAAAAATAATTGTTTATTATTTTTTATTTAAACTTATCGCTTATTTATACTAATAATATAATATAAGCGAATTTTTTTATAATATTATTTAAAACTAAGCTATTTTTATTAGATTTTTTTTTATTATTTATAAGTAAGTTTTTAGTTAAAAGTTTTAATAAAGCGTTTAATATAAAATTTAACCTTTTAAAAATATAATAAATATTTAGCCGATATTAATTAAGATATATTAATACTACTATTAATTTAAGGTTTATTTTAATAATGTTTATAATTATAAGATTTTTTTAATAAATAATTTTTTTTATTGCTTAATAGTTTATTAAAATTAATATAACTTGGTAATATAACTATAATTATAGCTATAATTGCTTATATGTTTATATAAAATATAATATTTTTAGCTTTATTGCTTAATAGTCTTGCTTTTTTTTTATAACAACTTTGCTTAAAAATATAATTAACTATATTTTATTAATTAAGATCGGCTTTTTATTTTATTTGCTATTAATATAAAAAATTATTATATTATAGCTTTACTTTATTAAAGCGTCGATTTTTATAAATGTTTTTTTTTTATAGTTTTAATAAACTAGATAATTTTTTTACGTTAAGTTTTTTTAAAATATTTTAAAACTATTTTTTTTTTTTTATATCGGAGTAAAATATTTTATTAACGTTTATTATTTTTTTATTATAATATTTTTTATAAATAATTTGCTAAATTTAGTTCTTTTAGCAAGTATATTTATTTTTTACTTTTAAAAAGGTTTTATTTTCTGCTAAAACTAAAGTATATATTTTTAAAGCTATATAGCTATACTAATATAAGTTTTAAAAGCGCCTAATATATCTAGCATCTCGATTTTTTTAATAGCTTTTATTTAACTTGTTATTATATAAATATTATATTTATTAATTTGCAGGCCTAGTAATTTAACTATTAAATAGCTATAAAATAACCTTTTAAGCAATAAAGCAAGTTTAATATTTTAAAGCTTTTGCAGTATTTTTTTAAAATATAACAAGTGTTTTTTTTTTAAGTCGCTAAATATAACAATATTATTTATATATATACAGCAAAAGTTTTTAAACTTTTATAGTTTATTATTTATAAATTACTATATATATATTAAATTATTTTAAAATTTTATTAATATAACATTTAATATTTTAAGCTTTTTTAATAATATAATTATTATATAGTTTTAATATTTTAAATATATAAATAGTTAATAAAAAAAAAATGCAGCGTTAAAAACTAATATAATTTGCTTGCTTTTAATAGCAGCAATAATGTTTTTTTAATAAAACATTAGGTAAATATTTAGTATTATAATATTATTTAAGCTATATAAGTCGACTATAACTTGCTTTTTTCTTTTGCTATTAATTATTTACTAAATAATAAAAATAAGGCATTTAAATAAAATAAAATCTATTATTTAGTTTATTTTACTTTTTATATATAATAAATTAAATATTTTATTAAATATTTTTCGATTATTTATGCTTAGTTTATATAAATAAAGTTGTTAACGCTAGTTTTACTAGCTTTATATTAGGTTTACTTATATTTTTTTATACTTAGGCATTTTAATAATACTTTTTAATTTTTATATATTATATTTTTTTATAAAATATAATTTAGCGTCGGTTTATTAAAGATTTTTGTTTAAAATATAAATTTTATGCTTTGTTTTAATAAATAATATATTTTTAAGTTATTATAAGCTTATATTATTATAGTCAAGCAGCTTGCCTTAGGTTTTTTATAATATATTATAGCTATATGTTTAGCTTAATTTTTTAAGCATATTATTAGTTATTTTAAATTTATCGCTATAATATATATTTTTATTATTAGTATACTTAGGCAAGTTAAAAGCTTTAAACTATATAATAAATTATTTTTTTTTATAATCTATGTTTTATATTATGCTAAGCTAGGCATTTTAATAAATATAAACTAATTTGTTTATAGCGTTTGCGTAAAGAATATATTTAAAAATATTAATATTTAAAATGCTATAAAATAGTCTAGGTCTTTTGCTAAAAAATATATACTACTATTAAACTCTTTTTATTAATTATTATAGCAGGTTTATATATATAGCCGGCATTATTATTTAGCTATGCGGAGATATAACTAAGTTAGCAGCGGCTATTATTTTTTACTTAATAAAATTTAGCTATTTTATTATAAAAATAGGTATAATTATATTTTCGGCTATTTTTATAATTATTTGCCGTTAAAATATATCGAAAATAATATTATGCTGTTTAAATTAAAAAGTTTTAAAAAAAAGCTTTAGCTTAAGCTTATTATTTACTTATGCTTTTATTTTTATTAATATAGCTATTTTTTTTTAAAAAAGCAATATTGCAGATATTATAATATTAAAAACAGCTTTTATATTTATTTAAACTAGCTTTTTAATGCCTGCTATAGTTATTAGCTTATTTAGTTTAAAATATTTAATATGCTAACTAGTTTAAAATAGCTAAGTTCGATTTATTATAATATTTAAAGTATTTATGTTAGCATATATAATATCGGTTTTATTGCTGTTTTTAATGCTTAGCTTTATTTTAATATATATAAACTAAACTATTAACTTGCTAGCTAATAGCAACTTATTATATACTTTAATTAGCTAGTATAACTTAATATTAATATATTTAATATATTTTTAGTAATTATTTATTTGCTTATTATATAATTTAACCTAATTATTAGATTTAACTTAAATAATTTGCTATATGTTTGCAGCTTTATTATTTTAGTTTTTAGCTTGCTATAATATATTATTAGTTAAAAGTATATTATTAAATAGTTAATAATTAATAGTTAAATTATTATTATTTTTAGCTAGTGCTTAAAGTATATAATTATTTTAATAAATATATATTATATATTTATTATAAAATTTAAAAATTTTGCTATATTTTTAGCAGGTTTTTTATTTTTTTATAGCTATTTACTAAAAAACTATAAAATAAAAAAAAGTTAATTAATTAGCTATTTTTAACTTTAATTTAATATTATTATTATTTATTATTTTTTTTAATATAAAATATTTTTTTGCTATAAAATAAGCTTTTTTAATATTAATATTTATATTATTTAATATTATATATATTTTTGTTTTATAATATGCGTAATTTTTTTTACAACGTTAGTAAATTTATTATTTTTAACGTTAAAATAATTAATTATTACTTTAAAATCTTATTTGCCTGCTTTTAAAGCTTTGCTTACTTTAAAACTGCAGATAGTTTACTTGCTAATTGCTATACTAAAAAAAATAAGCTTAATTATTTTGTTTTAGCTAACGTTTTAGCTAAAAACCTAGTTTAATATGTCCGGTGTTATTAAAATAAAATATATTAATAGGTTGCTAGCTATTATTTTATAAATATTTAAGATTTGCTTAAAAATTATTATAGCTTTATTTTATTTAACTAATTATATTTAATAAAGCAAAAAATATATTAAATAACTGCTAAAATAAATATATTGCTAGCGTAGATAATATATAACTTTTTAGTAATAAAATTATAGCTAAAGCAAATAATTTATATTAAAATATTAAAAAACTATAATAAAACATTAACTACTTATATATTAGTTAAACTATTATTATTTAGCTAATTATAAATAGCTAATTTATATTAAGGTTTTATTTTAAAAAGTTATTATAATAAACTTTTATTTTTTTATTTAAGTAAAGTAAAAAAGCGTTAAGCTTAAAAATAGCATTTAGCTAGGCAACTAATTAGCAAAATAATAAATAAAGCAGATTATAAACTTTAGCTATTTGCTGCTTTTTAGTTTTATATTTAGCTGCTTAAAAAAAGTAAAATATAAAGCCGGCCTAGCTTTATATTAATTTACTAGCTTAAATTTTATTTTAAAAATATTTAGTTTACGCGTTTTTAAGCTGTTTTAATACTTTAGTAATATTTAGCTTAAAACGCTTTATAATATTTTTTAGCGCTTTATTTAAGTTGCTAAGCAGCTAGGCATAAATATTAGTAAATAATTTTTTAAACTATTAAAACTATATAGCTTTTTTTAACAGCTAAAAAAAATTATATTAAATTATAGCTTTTTTAATATTATTTTTAGCGTGTTTTTTAATGCTGTTTTTAAATAAATAAATATTTTATTAGTAAACATTTTTTTTTACCTAGATATAATTTTTTTATTTAAATAATAAGTTAGCATAAAAGTTTAAAAAGCTAATATAACTAAGCTTTTAATTAAATAATTGCTGTTTTAAGATATTTTATTATATAATATTAATAAACTTGCTAAAACTAGCTATAAGCTAATTAAAACCGGCTCTTTAAAATATGTTTAGTACTAAAGTATTATTGCTTATTTTAGCAAAGTTTATAAAGGTAAAACTAAATAGCTATTGTTTATATAAAAGCAAAAGCTTATAAAATAATAATAAAAATTATTTAGTTAAGCTAATATTATAGTTAGCTATGTTGTTTTTTAGTTTAGTAAATTAAGCAAAGTTGCTTAGCTTATTATTTAATACTAAAAAACTTATAAAAGTGCTATATTTAAATATAAAAATAAATAAGATCTAGTTTTAATAAGATTTTTTATTAGTTTAAACTTAATAATCGATTAAATATAAAATTATTATATTAAAATAAAGCAATATAATAAGCAGAGCTTAATTAAACGCTTATTTATTTATATATTATTTAAAAAAATATAACTAGATTTAAGTAGCAAATTTTATTTAGCTTAAACAAACTAAAAGTAAATAATTTAAAAGCAAATAACTTAAATAGTTTTAAGCAACCTATTATAATTTAGCAAGCAAAATAAAAAAGACTTAAGTTTAAAAAATAAAAAAATTAAAAAGGTTAGTTATAAAGTTATATAATTTTAAGCACTTGCTAACTATACTTTTATTTAGCTTAGGAATTATTAAATAACTTATAAAATAAAGTTTAAAAAATAATATATTTTATTTTACTAGGCGAAAATATAACTTATAACAGGTTATTAATAATAGGTTTATAATTTAATTAGTCATGTTTTATTTATAAGTTATTTTATAATACTATTAAATATATATATAGCAAAAGTTATAATAAAAAAATAATGGTTAAACTAAAATAAAAAGATATAGTTGTGGCTAGCTTTATAAATAATTTAATAAAACGCGCAGTTAATAAAATAATAGTATAATATATTATACGATTTTATAGCGGCTTAATTAAGCGCAATCGCTAGCTACTAAAATAATAAAGTTATTATAGTTATAAAAATAAAAGTATAAAAAGGCTTGGTTTATTTTATAGCTAAAAAATAGCTGGCGTAATTATGTTTATTTAGTATATAGCTAAGTAAAGGTATAGCTAGTGGCATAGCTACTGCCTTAGCTATCTCTAGCTATTTTCTCTAGCATAATATAAAGCTATAATATTTAATTATTATTTTATTTGCTTAAATAATTTTATTTAGTTTTTTAGTTTATTTTTTGCTTGTTTTTTAAATAATTTTTATA
>MU380725.1:0-13012 GCA_022495085.1 Xylaria sp. FL1042
TAATATAAAAGCTTAAACTAGTTTAATTTATATTTAATAAATTTTATTAAATATTATATAATTTATTTTAATTAGTTTTAAAGTTAATAATAAAATTATTTTATTTTTAGCTTTATATATTTTAAGTTAAATAATATTATTTAATAAAAAAATATTAAAAAATATTATTTAAACTTATTATTTTTATTAAATTTATATAATATTTAAATTTTTAAATTTTTAAAAGTTAAATAATTTATTTTTTATTTTTTTATTATTTATTATATTTACTAATATTTTTATATATATTGCTTTATTTTTTTAAAAATTTATTAGCTTTTAAAAAATCTTTTTTTTATTGTTTATTTTTTAATAAAACTTTTTATTAAATAAATAAAGCTTTTTATTAAGCAAATAATTTATTTTTACTATTAATTTATTAAAATAAGCATTAATATAACTTTTTATTATTAAAACTTTTATTTTTAAAGCATTAATTTATAAATTAATAACTATTATAAAATTATTATAAAACTTAATATTTAATAATAATTTAATTATTTTTAAAATAAATTATAAAAATTTAAAATTTAAGCAAAATTTAAAAGCAAAAATTTAAAATAATAAATTATATAAAATTTAAATTAATTTTTAAATAATATTATAAAACTATTTAAATAATTATTTATATTTTTTGCTTTATATTTATTTAATATAAAGCTTTATTTAAAATAATTATTATATTTTAATTAAAAATTTATATTAGTTATAAATATTATTTGTTTATTTTTAAAATATAAGCTATCTTTTATTTTTTATATATTTACTTATATAAACGGTGGTGCGGAGTACCTGTACTCTGGGGCCTGTGCCCAAGGTGTCTCCACTTGACAGCTGGAACCACATAGGTAGCTTTTTAAACCCCGCCAAGCCTTTTAGTGCATAACCCCCCTGTTTGCTTGTCAATCAATGGACCCCAACTTCCATTTATTTTTTTAAGCTTCCATGACTCGCGTACTTTTTTCGACAATCGTCAATGACGTGAACAATCCTCAACCAAAAGGCCCAGCCGCATAAGAACAGCCAATGCTTATGCTGTCGGCCACATCTCCCACTGAGCGCATATACAGGTAGCAATGGCGTGTCGAAGCTGCAAACAGCAGCTTCTGCTGCTCGCTCGACAAGTAAACGCTACCCCCGTCGCAACTGAGCTCTACGGCGCCGCCACTCTTGGGCACCACCAGCTCCTGCGCCGAGTCGCAACCAAGCCTACCGTCGCACACGAACAGAGACGAGGTTTCCGGGGCACCCCGACACGATGCGGCATCATGGATAAAATACGCAGCACCATCCAACGGTCTAGCGAGCCGTACAGGGTCGTGGCTGCTACGAAGGAGATCTACGACGCCTGCTCCAAAGCAGCACCATACAAGATCGACCCTATAGCCGTCAAGGCCGACACGATACCCAAGACGGCGGAAGGCGAGCACATAGGCGAGGGCACGGGGATGTGGCACGATGGTACGCACTGAGATCTCGCATATCTCGTCCCGCGACGCCGTGTTATTTATCTATCGCGAGGACACACAGGTTTCGCTAACGGGCAATTTGGCTGCAGAATTCAAACTCCCGCCCACGTTCAGCACATGGTCCCAAGTCACCATGCTCCACCTGTACCTCGTCTTCGCGCGGCTGCGGAACCTCGACCGGGATGCCGCGCGGTCATGGCAAGCACAGCTCGTCGACCACTTCTTCTTCGATGCTGAGGAGCGGATGGACGTGAGCCACGGCATATCATCCCGAGCCCTGCGGAGCCGATACCTAAAGGATCTCTTCGTGCAGTGGCGTGGCGTAGTCGCGGCTTATGACGAGGGAGTCGCCAAAGGCGACGCCGTGCTGGCGTCCGCCGTCTGGCGTAACGTCTTCAAGGCCCGTGAAGATGTCAACGTGCGCGACCTCGCTGCTACAGTTAGTTGGATGCGGCTCTGTCTGAAAATGCTGGATCAGATGCCGGATGAGGCCCTGTTCACCCGCGCTGGGACTGCGCTTAGGTGGCCCGCCAAGAATGAGTTCGCTGTAGTCGATAAGCCGACAAGGCAGCTTGGGGACCTGTTAGCCTCGAAGACCACACCAGCTGGGAGTGCAAGTGCCACTACGTGAATGATCAATTTAGTCCTGAGATGTATGACTACGTATGAGGACAGGTGGGTAGTAGAAAGAAAGAAAAGTCTGACGTCAAGACGCCGCCACAGATGCTCAAGAGATAGACGGGCGTCGCCCCTGTGAGAGGATATGTATACAATATGTACTACAAAAGTGTAAAGACACACAACACGATTATTCGGCTCTCTCCCACATCTGAAACTCGTACTGTGTCTGGTTTTCTTCCTGGATGCCCTCTGGTACCGTCTCACCCGTCCACCGATCTAGATCATCCTTAGACTTCTTAACCCACTTGCCAGTACTGTCCTCCTCGGAAAGCTGCAATGGGAAGAACGTGTCGCACTCGAACGCGCTCATGACCCTCGTAAGCAAGACCCTCCTCGCCTCCTTGAGTCGCAGTGCGGCAGCGTATATCTGTGCGCCACCTATGACGAAAACCTTGCCAGTCTGCGCACCCGTAGGGTTGGACTGGAGGTACTGGATGGCCTGCTCCAGCGAGCCGACCTTGACTGCCTCTGTCTCGGCTTTGACATCCGCGGCTGGCGGGTCCGCGTGAGACCTGCTTATGACGATGTTGAGCCGCCCTTTCAACGGCCGGAACTTGGGCGGTATGCTGTCCCACGTCTTGCGGCCCATAATCACGGCGTTCATAGCGGGGGTTGAATTACCCTCTTGGTTCTGCGTGGGTCGTTAGAATTTACACCGTATTTACCCAAATGTCACTTCTAGGGGTAAAATCGCGAAAACTAAGTATATAAATCTTACGAGAACCGATGGTAGGCGTTTGGTTACGCGGGCAAAGTATGCCATTTCTTTCTTTAAGCCCGTCCATGGTAGTGTGCCGTTTCGGCCGATGCCCATGTTGCGGGTCGCTGCCACGACGAGGGTCAATTCGAGGGGTGGCATCCTGGATGTGTTTTCAGGCATCTGATTCGCAAATATCGGGTAATTTATGCCTTCCATATGAAGAGATCCAAGTGATTAAGGTCTAGGAGAGAGCGAATGTGTACTCCCTCAAACAGAGGTACGGAATGGATGTATGGTGGGGTTAAATTGGCCCTGGCGCGTTTTGACGCGCTGAAGTTTTAGTGGCCGCTACACTCAATCTTCACTTATAGGTATGGAATCTTTATCCGCCAACCGGGGGGTTTTAAGATCGTGACGATAGGTAGCTCTTATATGTAACCAGTGACGAAGTGAGGCTCATATGAGTATCTGGGATTAATTATATTATACTCCTGCTAATTACCTAGGTACCTGCAGCTCCCCATGAATCAACTTCCCCAATATAACCTCGAATAAGATAGTGCATCTTATATCAAACTACCCCGTGTGTATTTAGCTCTTTCACTCTGCTCTCCTATGTCCGTCGGCCTCTAGATCGGACTGAGATGGCAAACTGAAGATTTCAAGCAGCAGCAACAGTAAGTTTCCTCTGCTCCTCTATCCTCTTCATCTCCTCGCGCTTCATGGCCTCCTGGATCCTCACCCGCTGCGGGACTACGCCCTCTCTCGGCCCCGTGATCTTCCACCCCTTGAGCTTCTCCTCGCCGATACTCCTCATAGTCTTCCTCTCGACTATAATCAAGAAACGGGGATCCGAAATCAGCCAAACCAGCCAGTCAAGAGAGGTCTGCATCAAGTGATAAGAGTGTTCAACATACCTAGGCTATAGTTCCCATCTTCCCGATCGAAACAATGCGGCTCCTTAAGCGACACAGGCGGATTCGTGATGATCCTGACCCGCCGCAGCGCATTCGAGCTCGCGGAATGCATCATGAGCGGGTGCAAGAGGTACACGTCGCCCACGTTCCCCGTGGCCTCCACGAAGGCCTCGTCGGGCACGTCGCGCAGCAGGTCCTGGTAGAACCCGAAGTTCTTCTCGATCCGGAAGTCCGCGGCGTCCCGCGGCCGCATCCACGGCGACACGCCCTGCGGATGCGCGTGCAGCCATTTGGCCACCTTGTCGACGCCCGGTGGGCAGATGACTGTGCCGCCGCCCTTTTGACGATGTGGGGTTAATAACCGTCGTCATCTATGGTAAGGAATAGAAACGGTCGCGGAAATTTGTAGTAGTAACAGGATAAGAGACTCCTCAAATAGGTTAACTCCTACTCTCGAGATTTGGCAAGGGGGGTATTGTGAAAGGATGAGAGATGCCAGCGGGCTAACTAACCTGCGGCTCGATGTCCGTGAACAGCGGCGTTATCAGCAGCGCCTGCTCGGGGCTGTCGAGGTAATGCACGAAGAAGTCGCCGTCGACGTGCCACCCCGGAAGGTCCCGCGGCGCCACGGGCTTGCCCTCGTTCTCCGCCGTGCCCAGGTTCACGATCAGCGAGTCCCGCCAGTCCTTGCTCACGGGCGCTATGCGCTCCTCGCCGCCGCAGAGCTCGCAGACTGCGGACCACACTTTCGGGGCGAATTCAGAGACGTCAAAGACGCGGTGTGATGGCATCTGCGTTTGTGTCAGAGTCAGCGAGGGTCTCTTTTTATTTTTTTTTTATTTATTTTTTTTTACTTTGGTTTGTTAACGGCCACTTTTAACTCGAGTTGACTATGTCAACAGCAAGGAATAGGTTCCTTTTAACTCCTCACCCCTGGGATCAGGGGAAGAATAAATGCGGTAAGAGAAAGAACATTAGAGGTAAATCACATACATTTATCCGCTCCTTAGTCCAGGTACTCTTATCCGTGGGCGACATGCCGAGCCGAGTCCATACACCTTCACAGACCTCAGCGGCCTGCTCGCGCGTGAAGCACTCCGTAAGCTTTAGATAGCCGTGCTCGAGGAAGAACTCCTTCTGAGCATCGGTGAGAGGTGCCGGTGGTGAGGCCATATTGTTCGCTTGACGACGATTTCTTTTCTATTAATTGTGAGTAACCTCGCTTGTAAATTCTGTCTCTGGGTGGTACACAAATAGGATGCTCGGAGAATCATGGTTCGGCCGTGAGGGGGCACCGTTGCGTCCTCCTTCTTATAATCATGATCTCGGAATTATCGGGGCATCACCAATGGTCTCGTGGCTCGTTACACTTGAAACCATGCCTCCGTAGACGGAGGCCTGATCCGGCGCGGGGAGGTTTGGGGTACTGAGGTTCATTGGATGGTCGTGGAAGCTGCGGAGAAGACTACACATTCTTAGCCTCTAACCGGACTGCCGGCTAGGTAGGGACGGGACAGCATCCGTAGTGGCAGGAAACATCTCCCTAGCGGCCGACCGGGAGGCTCAACAGTCTTTTGTAAGAGGTTTTATTCGTGAAAGGCCCTCGCTATTGATATATCTCTAGGGTTCTTTCTTTAGCTCTCTAGATATCTATGTCTACCATGGACAGACACGCGCAGCTCTATCTACCTATCTAGTACTCAGCAACTGTAGCGCTTCCTTCTTTCTAATCCCTAAACTAGATTTCGAGCTTATCTGTGAAAGTTCTTATGAGCTCGCACCTCTAAGGTCAGCAAGTTTGTCGACGTAGTACGCCGGCACAAATGCGGCATCCTCCGCCTCCCAGTGCTCTTTCTTCGAGACACCCGTGAGCACAGCTAACGTACCGCCGAGCCCGCCCTCGATGCCAAACTGGATATCGGTGTTGAGACGATCCCCAACCATGCAAGTGCGGGCGCGGTCGAGGCGGAACTTGCCCTCGATGGCATCCATCATGGCCTGGGAGGGTTTGCCGAGGGCCGTGGGTTGCTGCCCTGTCATATTGATGAGCGGGACGGAGATGGAGCCGGCGCCAGGGAAGAAGGTGTGGCTCATGGGCAGGGTGCTATCGAGGTTGGTGGCGAGGAAGACGGCGCCGCGCCGCAGGTACTGGTACGCTATGGAGAGCTTGAGGTAGTTGACGTGGAAGTCGAGGCCGGCGAGCACGACGCCGACGTCCGGGTCCAGCATCGACCCGTCGGCGAGCCCCGCGAAGTCCGCCGGCGTCATGTCCCGGCGCAGCGACGGATCCGTGCCCCCGATGAACGGCACCGACTCGGTCCGCAGCTCCTGCTCGATCCCGCTCTCGCCCAGCACGAACACCTTGTTGCGCGGCCCCGGGAGCTTGAGGATCCGCGAGATGTAGATGGCCGACGAGTACGCCGACGCGAAGATCTCCTCTACGTTGCTCGGTATGCCCATGCCTGTCAGCTTCTTTTGGTAGTCCCGCCGAGATTTCGTCGAGTTGTTCGTCACGAAGACAACCCTCTTGCCTGAGTTTTTATTAGACTTAAGAGAGTAACTTGAATAGCAAGAATGATTGCGTTGTATTTCTAACCTTTAGATCTCAGTAGTTCCAGGGTCTCAACGGTCCCTTCAAATAAATGATCTCCGGACCATAGGACGCCTGTACAGGCATCGGAGGTCAGCTTCATTGTTTAAAAGCAGCGCAATTGATATACTTACCATCACAATCAAATAGGAAGACCTTGGTACAAAGCGTGAGATCAAAGCACAGTTGTGCAGTTGTGGGGGAGGATTAACGCACATCGAATTTATCCAAGAACTCGTCGATCGCGGCAGAGTCGCCAGTGAGGTACTTGGATTGACCCATTTCTTTGGGTATTCGACGGGGGTGACGATAGCGATAGGATTCGTAGGCGCTGATGAACAAAGAATGGTACTATCGTGGAGCCTCCGATGTCTCGATTATGTTGTTGTAAGCATAATGGAGCGCTATCGGTGTCGCGGCCCGAAAACACAACGGCGCTGCCATCGTCTCCGTTCGTGGCGTAACAGCTTACCTCCGCCATAATATACTTAGGGCCTCCGAGTCACGTAGGAGCTCTGAACAGTAGCTCTGAAGTCATATATATAACTATACATGTCTAATTATTTAACTATATATTTGTTTATTTATTTATTTCCTTTTACTTCCCTTCCCTTCCCTTTTCAACCCCGGATAATACATGACCCAGCCACTGTAACCACGCTTCTTCACGTTTTTCTGACGTGTTATCCGGAATCGAGCCAAGCCATGGTATTGCCACTAGCATAAGGTTCCAGTAAACTACTTAAGTACCTAACCTTAGGTATCTACAGTACTGTATGTACTATAGCTCTGCATCAAGGATCTAACCTAGTTTTCCACGAGACTCCCGATGTCCGTCACAGCCGTCATTCTTACGACCCTGACACTAATTGTAGACGGTTCGAAGCGGTCAGAATATCGTCAGATTCACAGCGCCGTTGGCGAAACATTTAGTCTTGAAGGCCCTCGAGGTCTACTAGTTAGTTGCCATGCGGGCTCACGGTTTCAGCCACTGTTTGCAACGCGAGCCGCAACAAAGTATTAGAGCCGAAGATCAATTTTTTTAATTTGCGGGAATGGCCGTCAAATTTTTTATAATGTCAATCGCAAGGGAAATAAGACCACTATTGTGAAGTACTAGTCAAGACCTTGTAGTAATAGCATTTTCCTTAAGACAATATCTATGACTACTACCACTATTATTCATACCTTACTAGGTAGGTAAGGAACTAAACCGGCGATTTATGTACTACGTATGCATCATATGCTACAAGGACCCAGCATAAGGACCCAGCAACTTTTTATTGCAGGGGCCACCCATGCTTCCTGTGCCTCGCTAATGGCCACTAGTGGCGGCCCAGTTGACCGAGTTAGTGAAGTGCTACGTCAACAACCCTGCTGTAATCTATTTGACATACCTAACAATAACGACACTTACCCCACCATGAGAATAAATCGCCACACGAAGATCAAAAGCAAAAAAAGGGTCGCGCTTCGGTAAATAATAAAAAGGACGATAGAAACCTTTGCGACATTAATCTAATTGGTTGTCAATCTTGAAGAATCAAGACAACGTGGTCTTTAACTTCACAAAGTTTATCCTTTTTAGTCTGACTACACAACCTTGAAGTACAGTAGTATACCGGTGCAGTGTGTACGTGGATAAGACCTGGTCAAGACCTTATGCACGCCATCCCGAATCCCACCTACCAATCTACTATAACCCCGCGTTATCCAGATCTAAATCCATAATTCTTTTATTATTGGAATCAATATATTTATGCATATAAATACCTATGCCAAAGCGTGCTGGTGAAACGAGACGTCAATGATTGCTTACAATGAGATAGAGAAGAAAAGAAAAAGGAAGAAAACAATAAAAAGAATAGTAAGATGTCTATTGCCTGTAGTGATAGGACAGGGAATTAAGAAATGCGCGATAAGCAACCACATTAGTGCTGTAATACAAACCCCACCATCCGTCATCACAGCCCTCACCCATGCTCCCAACCTACTACACTACTCCTTAGTACCTTACTATATACACAGTACAGCTGCCTGCCCCGCCATTTTTTTCTATAATTCATCCCATCGTAGTATCCCTCGACAGCTCGGGCTCGACTCATTAACTTCTAACCCTATTCCACATTACCCGTGACCACCGGCATAAGTATCCCAGTCCATAAATCAATTGTCATGCCGGGAAAACTACCCAGCCTGTTCGCGTTCAGCGATATCAACGCTCTTGCGCCTGCGCTCCGATCCTACATCGTAACCTGCCAGAACGCCGGCCTAACCCGTCACGATGTTTTCAAGGTTGCCGTGTCAGGTGGCTCTCTTCCTAACACTCTCGCTCAAGCTTTACTCGCTGAGCCTAGATCTGAAGAAGACATAATCAAGTTTGACAAGTGGGAGATCTTCTTCGCTGATGAGAGAGCCGTACCACTGGACCACGAAGACAGCAACTATGCCCTCGTCAAGAAGGAGTTGCTGGACAAGATCCCCTCCTCTCTAGGCCAGCCCACTGTGCACCCGATCGATGTCGAGTACCTCAACGACACGCAAGAGCTGGCAGATCAGTACGAGCAGAAGCTCGTTAGGTCCTTTGCGAAGGGCGACTCAGTCAAGCTCCCTATCTTCGACCTCCTTCTGCTCGGCTCCGGCCCAGATGGCCACACATGCAGCCTCTTCCCCGGTCATCCTTTACTACGTGAGACTGATGCCTGGGTTGCTCCCATCGAGGACTCACCCAAGCCACCCGCAAGACGCATCACTCTCACACTTCCCGTCATAACACATGCCGTCAGAATCGCATTCGTTGCTACGGGAGCAGGGAAGAAGGAAATAATGAAGGAGATTTTCGAGGCAGGCAACGGTCTTCCCTGTGCTCTTGTTAACGAGGCTGCAGGTGACCGCTGCAGCTGGTTTACCGACAACGCAGCCGTCGAAGGAGTCCAATTTCCGCGCCGGGGTTTTCTATAAGTTATAAGATTCAATATACCCAACACACGTCAAACGAAGTCCCACGATTTCGGTGACAATGTCCGGTTCCTCAACGTGGCCGGTCGCCGCATGGCTTACAACAAGGTTCTATTTCTCGAGACAGTATGTCAAGCAAAATATGCTGGGCGGAAATTTTCCTAGGTTGCTCTATACTCTACATATGCAGCGTGTGCGGCCCAGTCCGCTCGTTTACTTTAATGTTGGACGCCACTCCGCCCTGCACCACTAAATAACTACACCACACCCCATCATGACACGTTACGAGATACCGACGGCCTTATATAGATCTGTTTTTCATCTCTGCCCTTGCATGAACAGCCAGCCTCACTAGCTCTATGTTTTGTAGGGGAAGAACAGCGAACGGAAAACGGCGCAGGGTAGCAATTTATTGTACTCGCTCATGCATATGCGTGATATCATTGCACCACTATAGGTGCATCCATTTGCGTTATGACACCATAGAAGGGAAAAAACCGGTCAAATAAAAATTATGTGAACCATGTTCCTTGTGCCATCTAAACATGCTTGCATAAGTAAGTTGTGTCTGATATCTAGCTCCTTAATATTATATAAATCGCAGGCCATCTCGGTAGTCTACAGAAATATAGAAATGTAGCCTTTTTTTTTCATTAGCAATCTCAATAGATATAGAGATATTTCATGTGTCAACAAGTCGTAAGCAGAACCGAGTCCTTGTCAATAACCAACACTCGACGAGACCGCCTAAGCTAGACCGTAGAGATTAGCTACCTGCCGAGCTTCTTCTCCCTGATAAAGACCGACGAAAGAGTCGCGAGGATTATGAAAACTGCAACGGGCACAAAAGCCCACTGTGTCGCGATAGCATAGCACTTCCGCACGGTCATCGCAATATCCGGGTCGAGTCTCCGTATATAATCCAGACTTAGACGGACCTGCTCCTCGATTTCTCTGGCGCGATCCGCGCCTCCCAGCTTCTCTGCGAGATTCACGCGCAGCATCTGTTGCAGCGTCGCTGTCGCGATACTGATGCCTATCGTCGTGCCCAATGAGCGGAAGAGATAGGAGCAGGCAATAGCCACGGCTACGTCTTCCGGCGCTGAATTGGCGATCATGGCGATGAGGGTCGAGGTGATGGCTGGTTTGATTGGTGTTAGCAAATGCAGGTGGACGGACAGACAGCTGGGGTAAAATCACACGATGAGCTGAGAAACTTACAAATGCTGTTGCCAAACGTGACTATGCAAAGGCCTATAGCGGCAAGAGTCGTCACCTGCCAGCCCGCGCCTAATACCATCGGGATGAGGCCCAGCAGTGGAAGGGAGAATCCAAAGATAGTCAGCCAATAATACCGGCCGGTGCGCTTCATGATGAAGCCTCCACCCAGAGACCCGGAGAGGGCGAAGAACGTGCTCGGCATGAACATGATGCCAGACGAGGTGGCGGACATGCCGAGCGCGGCCTGGAAGAACAAGGGGATGACGAACAAGACGCTCATGTGGCCCGCGAGGCCGAAGAAATTCGAGCCATATGCCGCTAGTAAAGGAGGGTGGAAGATGACGTGGCCCGGCGCGGAAGGCTCCTTCGCGACCTTGGCCTCGACGAGCACGAAAATCGCGAAGAGAATAGGGGTTAGGGCGAGCGGGATAAAGGTGATCTTCTTGTTCCAGCCCTCGTTGCTGCCGTTGTCGAGGCCGAAGAGGAGGAGGAAGACGGCGCCGACGAGCGTGAATGTGCCGGCGAAGTCGATGCGGAGGAACTTGGCCGTCCAGTGCGAGTGGTCGGTGTGAGGGAGGTCAAGCACGAGGTACACGGCTAGGAAAGACAGGAATGCGATTGGGAATTGGATTATGAATGCCCTGGGGGGGTTTTGGTCATGTTAGTAATGCTGCGTTTCTGAGAACTGGAGTAGGTCGGGCTGGGAATCTTCCGCTGAGAATGACTCACCAGCGCCATCCGATGTTGTCGGCGAAGAGCCCGCCTATGGGCGCTCCGGCTGACATCCCGGCCGCAAACACGATGTTTAGATAACCCTGCCAGATGCCGCGGTCGCGCAGTGAGACCAGATCTGTCACGAGGATGGTGACTAGAGCGTTCACTATAGAATTCCACGTCAGTCGATGCTATATTGCGGGAAACAAATAACTGTCGGGGGGATGAAGGCCTCCTAGATAACGATCCCAGCCAAGACAGAAGCCCCTATTCAGGAAAAGGACCATGAACAAGAAGACAGAACAAGACTCCCATGAGTTACTTACTACCGCCACCACCAGCCCCCTGAATAGCCCTCGCAACACAAAGCTCAACAATATCCCTTGCAAGCCCACAGCCCAAGCACCCGAACCCAAACACGGCGTACCCGAACATGAGGCACGACTTGCGGCCGAAGATGTCGCTCAGCTTGCCGTAGAGCGGCTGGAACGTCGTCAGCGTCAGGAAGTACGACGTGGCGACCCAGCTGGTGCTGTTGAGCGCGCGCAGCTCGCTGCCGATCTTGCCGTAGGTGGCGATGGTGAGCGTCTGGTCCAGCGCCACGAGGAAGACGCCGACGGCCAGCGCCGGGAAGAGAGCCGCCATCCGAGCTGCGCCGGCCTTCGGTGGGGAACCTTCCCCTTCCCCTTCCCCTTCCCCTTCCCCGCCGGAGACGACCCCGTTGGCAGCAACTACATCTGGTTGCGAGGAGCCGTTCTCGACGTCGGTTCCTGCGTCGTGGCTGGAGCTGGTGAAGGTCCCGTGGGACGAGGGCGCCGCCTCGTTGGGGTTCACGGCTGTATCATGCTGTGAGCCGAGCAATGGAGCGGTCTCGGAGCTGGTCCCGGCCTGTGTTGTCGACCCCATCGCTGGCGGGTTTAACTCTACAAAGGAGAACGAGGGGGTCTCGTGAAGAAAATTGTTTATGTTTAAGCAAAGATGATTCTAAGACTGGGCGAGAGTCTAACAATCCGACGTCCTCTATTCACTGCTATTTATTTTCCCCAGGAATTATGTACTGTATTCACCACCGAGCACACCGTTCTTCGAGCACCGAATAGGATATGCATGTTCTCTACTAGGGTCGGCGATCCACCGCCTGTACAGCTTACCTTGCTAACCCGGGAATTGGCAGAGAAATGGATAAAGAAAGATTGGTAAGAGAGGTGCGATTGGCTGCAAAACCTGGAGTACGAAATTCTACATGGCTAGTTGCCGTCCCGACGACCTGATACCGTATTATCAACTCTTGGGTTGCTCTGAATGACTCATAACCCCCCGAATACTAATGTTGATTTGGGTAGCAGTATTGGGGGAAATAACTCAAGGAATTATGAGTGAGAAGCATTCCTTCATACCGTATGAAGTTCTCCGATCCTTGTGGACTAGCTATCAGAACTCCAATTACTTCGCATGAAGCAGCAAGCCGTCGAGTCGAATCGAGTTTCTTGTAATGTGACCAATAGAGTCAACTGGAGAGACCCAAACCTGGCGACAATTACAGTTAGTGTGGGATCATATTGACAAAGTTGGACTTGTGATTGATTGCCTTTTCGGCACTTTGCTATTACCTCGAGAAACCAGTACTCATAACGCATTTCCCACATGAGTGGACCACCCACTTAAGTGGACCACCCCGAATTCCTATATAAAATCTATATATTAAAACTTTAATAACTTTACC
>MU380726.1:0-12966 GCA_022495085.1 Xylaria sp. FL1042
ATATATATAAGATTATTTAATTTAGCTTTATTTATTTATTATATTTTTATATATTATTGTTTTATTTTTTTATTGCTTAACTTATATAAATATAAATTTTAATATTTATTTTATATTAAATAAATATAGCTTATATTATTTTTAGTCTTTAGTTTTAATAATATTATTATAAGACTTTTAGCTAAATTAAACGTTGTTTTTTTAAGTAGTAAAAAAGTTAATATTTAATGGCGTTAAATTTAAATTTTATATTATTAACTATAATATTACTTTTTTTTTAGCTTTTTTTTTTGTTTTTTTTTATTTAATTTTTTTTATTTTATATTTAATATTTAATTTAATAAAAAAAAGAAATATTAAATATTTTAGCTATTTTTATAAATTATATTTATTTTAGTTTAATAATTTTTAAAAATTAATAAAATAGCTAAATCTTTTAATAGTAATAATATATTTAGTTTTTTTATATTTAAAGAGCAGCCGCTTAATTTAAAAAATATTTGCTTAAATATATTAGCTTTTAAAAATATATTTTTGCTATTACTTATTTTTTTTATATAATTTAAAAGTTTTAACTAATATATTAAATAAAAGAAAATAAGTTAAAACTAGTTAAGCTATTAAATTAGCTATAATATTTTAATAGAGAATTTTTAGCGAAAAACTATTATAAAATAAATGTTTAAAGTATAATTAAATAATATTATTTATACTTTATATATATTAAAGGCTATTTTAGCAAAAGTAAAGATTTTAAATTTAATATATAATTAGTTTATAAATTATTTTTTAAGCTATTATTATTGTTTAAATTTTTAAATAAAAAAGTTAAATTTAATAGTTTACTAAGCTTATATTTAAAAATTATAATTTAACTTATAAAATATATTTTTAAAACTAATTTTAAAAGTTATAATAATTAAATATATATTAAATCGATAAATTTTATTGCAATATTTAAATTTATATTTTATTATTAATATATTAATAATAAAAATAAAATAAAATAATAAATTTAAAAATATTTTTTTTATTTTAAAAAAGCAGTATAAAATATTAATTTTAAATTAGTTAGCTTAAAAATAATTATTATTTAAAAAATAAAAGGGATAACTTTTATCGATAAAAATAATATTAAAAAATAATTTTAAAGCTTTATATTAATAAAATTATTAAAATTTATTTAAATATTTTTAAAAAGAAATTAAAATAATACTTATATTACTAAGTTATTAATTTTATATTTACTAGCTTTTTTGCTTTAAAATTAAAACAGCGTTAAGTTTATTTTTTTTAATATTTTTTATTAAAGTTTTTATAAAAACAGCAATTATTTTAATACTTAGTTTATTAAAAGTCTAGGTATATATATACTTAACTATAATATAATTTTAAGTTTTATAAATAGTAAAGCTATTAATAGATTAATATTAAATTTTATAATTTTGCAAATATTTTTTATAAACGTAAATAAATATACTGCTATTATAGCATATTTATATAAAAATAAAGTAAATATAGCGCTTATAGTTATTAATAATATAGCTAAAAAAATATTTAGCGTTTATTTTATATTTTTTTTTAGTTTTATTAAAGATAATATTAAAAAATATTATTTATTTATACTTAAAAATAATAAAATTATTTTTAAGCTTTTTAATAAAAGTATTATATATATAATATTAATTTTAAGCCTATAGAAAATTAAATACTTTTATATATATTATAAATATATAAGTTAACTGCTAAATATTTTAAAATTATATAGCTAGCTTTTTAAAATATATAATATTATTAAAAAAGTAAATTTAGCTAAATTAAAACATTTAACAGAAAGTATTATACTGCTTAGCGCTTTTAAAAAGCAGCTAGCTTTTTTTAAAGATTTAGTTTTATTGCTTGAAAAATTATAAAAAATATTTAATTTTTATTTTAAGCTTAATATATTATTATTTAAAAATAATAATAATAATTTTATTAAAAATAATATATTTTATAATTTAGTTATATAGCTAAAATAAAATAAAAAAATTGTTTAAAAGCTAATATAATCTTTTATAAAATATATTGCAAAATTTTTTTAAAAAAGTAATAATAATATTAATTTTAACTTTTTAAATAAAATATAAGCAAAATTATTTATAAATTATATATTTTAAGTTAAAAATATAAGTTTTACGCTTAAAAATTTAAATTTTATAAATATATATTTTATATATAAAGGCTTTATTTAATAGTTAGCAAGCATTATTAATAACGCTATATTAGCTTTTAAAAAAGTCTTAATAAAAAAGATTAAAGCGGCTGTAAACTTATATTAACTTTTATTAAATATATTAGAAATTAAAACCGAAGATAATATAAAGCTATATATAAAACGCTTTAATATTTTATTTTTTAGCCTTAAGATAAGCTGCGCTGCTTTTATAGCTAATATTTTTAAAAAATTTAAAAAAAATGCTTTTTTTTATAGCTTAAAAAAGCTAACTAAGTTTGCATAGCTAGCTTTAATTAACTTAAAAAGCTAAAATTATAATAACTTATTTTATAAAATTTATAATAAAAAGCTTTTTTAATATAGCTTTAAAATTATATTTTTAATAAAACTATTAATTTAAGCTATTATTAAATTTATTAAGTTAATAAAAAGGCCTAGTTTTTTTAAAGATTATTTATTTTAGCTTAATAATTTTTATATATAAAATAAGAAAAATAAGCATAAGTTTAATAATATATATTAAGCGTTTTTTTAGTTAATAAAAAAATAAAAGCTTTAAAAAGCTTGCAAATACTTATAATAATTTAAATAAAAATTAAAAAAAAGCAATATAAAAGCTTAAAAATATTTTATTTAAAATATATACTATTAATAAATATTAAAGTTATAATAAAATATACCTAGCTTTTATTATTATTTTAACTATTAAATAATATATATATTTTTTATTAATTTATTAATAAATATATTATTTAAAAGGTATAAAAACTTTTATAAGTTATATAAATTTTTTTTTATTAATATTTAATAAATATTTTGCGTTTATAATGCTTTTTTAAAAGTTAAAAAAAGCTTAATATTATTTATAAGAAATAAAAAGCTTAAGCTATAAAATATAAATAAAAATTTTATTATATAATTTCTTAGTATAAAATTATTATATAATTTTATTATAAAGTATAATTTATATTTTTATATAAGAAAAAACCTTTATTTATATTTTTTTTATATCGATATTTTTAAATAATATTATATAAATTTAAAAGCTTATTTTTTTTTAAAATATATTATAAATATAGTTTTTTAAGGTTATATTTTAAACTTTATTTTTAATTAAAAAGCTAAAGCTAAGCTAAAAAGTATATATAAAAATATTTTATTAAATATAAAGCTTATTTTTATTATTTTAACTGCATTTATTAAATAGCTGTTTATAAAGTTAATATATTTTAATATAGTTATTATAAATAAATATGTTAAAATATTTAAAATAATAATAATTAGTATTATAAGCTTTTTAAACCTTATAGTAATAGTTTTATTTAAAAATATTAAGCAATTATAGCTAATAAACTATTTTCTTTATAAATTTTTATTTTTATTTTAAGCGCAAATTTAATTTTTATTATTATATTATATTATAAACAATAATAAGGTCGATAATAAACTTTAAATATATTATTGCTAATATAAAAAACTAAAAGAAATAATTAATAATATTTTATATAATAATAATATAATTTTTTAAAACATAAAAGCTAAACTATAAATTAATATTATTTAAAAACTAATATAAACAGCTATTAATATTTTAAATAATATATTAAAAAGTTAATATTTTATTAATATTAAAAATATTATATTTATAAAAGTTAAAACTTTATATATTTTTAAAGCTTATTTTTAAGCTGCTTTTAAAACTATTAAAAATTTTTTATTTTTTAATAAATTTATAAAAAATAAAAGCAAACTTAAAATAATATTGCTAATTTTATATTATATAGCATTTATAAATAATTTTGCAAGTTATTTAAATATAAAGCTAAAAAATAATAATAAAGCAAAAGTTAAAATATTAATTATAATAACTAATTTTTGCTAAAGCTAAAAAGCTATAATAATATTTATATTTATTTTTTATATAAATAAAGTTAGATTTACTAGCGACTTTAACTATAAAACTATAGCGTTTATAAGATTTAAGTATGCTAAAGTTTTATTTTAAAATTTTAAAATATTTAATAAAAGTATTAAAAATTTATATATTAATTTATAAACAAGATTTTTATATTATATAAATAATTATTTTTAAAAAAAACTAAGAGCTAAAATATTTTAAAACTTTTATTATTTTATTTATTATTAGTTTTATAAAATATTAAAAAAATATAATATAAAAAATAAAAAAAAAAAACTTATTTTAATTTATAAAAAATATAATAAAAGCGGACACTTAAAATAAGCTTGCTTTAAAACTATTTATAAAATTTGCTGCAGTATATATATAGCAAGTAAATATAAGCAAAAAAATTAAAATCGATGTTATTTTTTATATAAAAAGCTTAGGTATATAAAAGCTAACTATAAAATATAAAATAAAAAAACCTGCTATTTTTGCAAAAAGCCTAAGCATATTAAAGCTAACTATAAAAAGCTAAATATATAAAATATTAAAACTATAAACATAATTTATTATAACTACAAAATTAAAAGCTATATTAAAGCAAACTATTTTATATTATAAGTTATATTTTATTAGCGTTACTATAGCTAAAATTATAAAGCTGCAAATTATTTAACGCAACTATATTAAAAATATAATAAAAATAGCTATATAAAAAATATATGCTTAGATTATATAAATATAATTAAGTATAATAAAAAATCTAATAATTTTAAAATTATAATATAAAAATTTAAACTTAATAAAAGCTAAAAAAAAAAATTATAGCAGCGTAAAAATATAAAGAATTATATAAAAGCTTTAGCAAAGCTATATATTATTAATATATTAATATAATAAAATTTTACTAAAACTATTAAATAAAAAAGATTTAATATTTAAGCTAATATATTTAGTTTTAGCGCAACTAATAAATAAAAATATAACTTAGTAAATAATATATAATAATAATATAGCAATTAAAGGCATAATATTTTATAGTTATATTTAGTTATAAATATTTATTTTAGCTAATATTAATAAAAAAATTATTTTTTATTTAGCTATAAAAAGCTTTAATTATTTATATATAAAGCATAATATTAATTAATTACTTAAATATATATAATATATTTATATAAATTTTTAATAGCTTAATTAAATTATATTACTATTAATTATTAAGCTTTTTAATAAATTATATAAATAATTTATTTTTATAGTATAGCTAATAAAAATTAAACCTATTTTTTAAAACTTACTATTATATTTTTTATAAAATAATTAATTAATTTAAATTATAA
Organism: Xylaria sp. FL1042; assembly: GCA_022495085.1. Lineage (NCBI taxonomy): Eukaryota > Fungi > Ascomycota > Sordariomycetes > Xylariales > Xylariaceae > Xylaria > Xylaria sp. FL1042. The sequence goes on from MU380726.1 coordinate 5,465, forward strand.
AGCAAATATAAAAAAGTGTTAATTATTTTTTATTATTTTAATAATATTAATATTATTTTTAAAGCTAATAAATTTAATGCTTTTTTTTTAGCAAATTTTAAACATGCTTAGCTTATAATTTAAAGTTTTGCTTATATTATAAAAAGTAGTAGCTATTATTAAATTATAGCATAACTATTTATATTAATAGCTTGTTTTTATTTTTATTAAATATATTTATTATTTTTTATTTTTATTTGCTTAGCCCGACCTGCTGCGTTTTTTTTTGTAAAACGATAGCATTACTAATATTATATATTTTATAAAACGCTAACAAATAAATAAGCTATTAAAGTTTAATGCTTTATTTTTAAAACAGCAATATTAGCTAAATGCTTTAAGTTATAAATATACTTTTATATAAAATATATTATTAAATAGCTTTTTACTTAAGATTTATAATTTTAAAATACTTAGCTTTAAAATTATTAAATCTTTTATAACTAAAAAAATTAAGCGCAAGTTTTATAAAAAAAATAGTCGATTAAATTAATTTATTAAATTATAAATAATAGCTAATATTTTTATATTAATTAATTATTTAGCTTGCTGCTAACCTAATAAGTCGCTTATTTTGCTTAAAAATATTAATTTTTTATTATTAATAATATATAAAACTATTAACAGCTTATTTAAAGCTTAATTTTTATTTATTTTTTTATAATTGCTTTTATTACTACTTTTTTTTTTAATATTATTGCTTTTTATAATAATATTTATAATTTTACTATTTATTAAAAAAAAATCTAAAAATAATAACTATAAAAAATTATTTATTATAATATTTACTGTTATTTATAAAAAATATAACTAAAAATATATTTAAAAAAAGGTTTTTTTATTACCGCTTTATATTAATTTATTATTAATAAAAGCAAATATTACCGCTTTTAATATAAAACTCTTATATATTTTTTATTTAAAAATTTAAATTATATTAATATAAAAATAATAGCTTAAATTTTTAAGTTATTATTTAATTTTATAAATTTTATAACTAATATTAATTAATTATTAAGTAAATATTTTTAACGTTGCTTAAAAAACTTTTTAAGCTTTTATTTATTTTTTACTTTTAATACTTTATACTTAAATTTATGCTAACTATATAATTTTTTATTTATATTAAATTAGCTTATTAGCTTTAGATTTTATTTTTATATTATTTTTTAATTTTAACTAATATTTTAGTATAGTTTTTTTATATAATATTTAGCTTTTAGCTTTTTAGCTTAAATATTTTATATAATTAAAACCTTTAAAAAATATTTAAAATAAGTTTAAATAAAACATTAAATAAATTTTATAGATTAACTAGTAAATTTTATGCTAGCTTTTACGCTAGCTTTTATATAAGCTTACTTTTTAAAGCATTTGCTAATAGTAAAACTAATAGTTTTATAGCTAAGCCTTTCGGCTATATTAAAATTGTTTATCTTAAAATAAATAGCATAGCTTATATAATTATATAGCTAGTAAATAAAAAAAAGCTAGTAGCTATAAAATATATTAGTTAATATAGCTTTTATCTCTTTTAATTAATAATTAAAAAAAATAGCTTATATATATAAACTTAATTTAATAAATATATACTAGGGTATTACTTATTTATTTAACAAGTTATAATCTTGCGCAAAAAAAACTATTTTACTTAGTTAAAATTATTAGCAAATATATTAGCTTGCTTATTAATATATACTTAAAGGTAAGCTTATAATATAATAATTAACTATATTTAAATTTTAATAATAATAATATTATGTTTACTATTATTATTATTTTATTAACTATTAAAGCCTTAGAATTTTTTTTTAAATCTTTTTTTTAAAAATATTTAAGCTTAGCTATAAAAATATATATTTTTTTTTTTATATTATTATAGCAAAAATATTAAAGCAAAATAAGCAAAAAAGTTCTTTTTAAAAAGCAGCTAATTATTTAATAGCTAAATAAAAAATAAAAGATATAAAAAAAATAATTATATATATAAAGTTTATTTTATGCGATTTTAAATTTTATTTTAGCGCTAAGCTATATAAATATAATTTAGCTGCGTTATAAAGTATTAGCTAGGCCGTTTTTAAATTAATAAATATATTAAAGTATACTATATTTTTATTTATTAAAAACTGCCCGCTTTTTTTATTATTTATTAAACATTTAAAAAAGTTATAATTAAAAAACTTAGCATAGCTAAAAATAATAATAATACTAAACTTATTATTATCGCTAGATTAGCAATAAACAAGTAATTAATAATAATAATAATATGCTAACTATAAATATTATTAATAAATTAATTACGCTAATTAAATAAATAAGCCTTTTAAATCGTAAAAGCGACTTATATATATATAAATGCTTAATAATAAAGTTCGATTGTTTAAATTATTAAAGTTAAAGTTATTATTTTACCGCAGGTTTATTTTAAAGAAATTTTATTTTTTAGTTTTTTAAAAAAAAAAAAAAAAAAAAACTAAATTTTAAAATAGCTAACTTTTTATCTGCTTTTTTTTTTTTTATTTATTAGTCTATTATTTTTAATATTATAGTTTTTTTAATATTAAATTAACAATTTTAATTGCTTAAATATTTTAATTTATTTAGTTTTATTTATTTAATTTTTTTATATTTATTTATTACGACTTTAATTATTTTATTTTAATATAATAAAATATATTTTTTACGCTTTTTTTTAAAATATATTAATAATATTAAGTATTAAAATAAGTTTGCTTTAATTTTTATTTATAAATAATTTATATTAGCATTAGCCGAAATTTTATTAATTAATAAGTTTTAAACCTTTTTTTAACTATATTAACTATATATATAAATATTCTTAGTTTTATAATTTATTTTTATTATTTAAAATAATAATATATATATAATAATATAAGCTTTAAAATATAAAAATATTAAAAGTATAAAAAGCTAACTAAATATTTAAATCTTTAAATATTTTTTTAATTAAAAAAAAAAACCTAATAAAACAGCTATTATATAAAATATTTTTATACTTTTTAAAATATATTTTTATTTCTACTATTATTATATGCAGCAATAATTATAATTTATATTTTTTAATAACTATTTTTTATATCTAGCTTTATTTAAGTAATAATTTTTATTATTTAATAGCAACTTTTTTTAATAATTTATGCTTTATTAATAATTATTATATCTTTTATATAAAGCATAAATAATTTTATTTAGCTATAACTTATTATTTTTTTTTTTTTTTTATAAACTATTTATTTATTATATTTTAAATTTTATAATTATAGCAAGCTAAACCGTTAGCTTTAATAAAATAAACAAACGCACTATTTAAAATAATAAAGCGCACGCTAACTTTATATTTATAGCCTTTAATATAGTTTAACCTATTAAATTATAATAAAATAAAATTATAGCTTAGCTTATATAATAAAGTTATATATATATTAAAAATAATATTTTATAAATATTTTAATCTATTATTATAAATTATTAAAGCTTATTATATATGCTATTTAATTTTTATATATATTATTTTATTGTTTTGCTATTTTAATATTAATATTTTTTTTATTTTTTTTATTTAACGTTTATTTATTTATTTTTTATTTTTAATAAAAAACATTTTAAAAAATTAAGAAAAAAATAAAGCAATGCAAATAAAACGTTTAATATATTTTATATGCTTAAAACATTTAAAAAAACTTATAACTAGCCGAGCAAAACCTTTATATATAAAAATAAAAAACATAAAGCAACTTAAGCAGAAAAAAATAAAAACAAAAACTAGCTTATGTTTAAAAAAATTAAACAAAAGTAAATATATTATATCTGCTAAAATATTTTTTTATTATTTTTTATATTAGCTGCTTATTTTTTTTATAAAAATGTTAACTTAAATTTAATTTAAAATTTTATTATAAACTTAATAAACTAGCTTAAATATAAAAAGGTTTAACTATGCTAATAATTTTATTTTTTAGTTATATTTATATTTTAATATTGCAATATTTAAAAACTAGTTTAAAAAAGGTTAATTTATACTTATATTATTAAATATATTTATTAAAAAAAAAAGCAAAAAAATAAATAAATAATAATAAATAATAAATAATAAATATTTAAAGCGTATAGTTATTATTTAATAATTAATAATAAAAGCTTAATTATAAAACTACTTTTTATATTAGTTAAATTAAATTTTACGTTAATATATAATAAAATTAATATTAGTTTATTTATTTTATAAAATAAAAAAAACTAGTTTATTATTTTATATTAGCAAAATATTATATTTTAAGCTAATAAAATTAATAAAAATATTTTAATAACTATACTTTAAATAACCTAGTTTAAAATAGCTTAGTAGCTAAAATTGTTAAAACTTTATAAGTTAATATTTATTAATTTTTACTGCAGCGCTTATATATTATTACTTTTTATTGCATATATTTTTTTATTTTTTAATTTTATATTTTTTTTTATTTTATAAATTTTCTAGAAAATAAATAAAAAAGTTAATAAAATAATAACATAATATAATATTATTATATAACTATTTTTTAATATTATTATATATTATATAATAGCTAACTATAAAGCTAAATAAAATAATTTAATAATAAATTATTATATTAAAATCGTATTAGCTTTTTATAATTTAGAAAATAATTATAGCCTGCTAAAAATTAGCTGATTTTAATATATAATATTTTTAACTATTTAAAACTTTTTTTTTTAGCGTTAAGCTAATATATTAAAAATCGAAATAGCTTTAAATACTTTTTACTTAAAAGCTTTTAAAATATAACTTTATACTTATAATATAAAAAAATATAATTATATAAAACGCTATTATTTTTTTTAAAGCTTAATATAAATAGCATTTTTATAACTTTATATTAAAAATAATAATATAAATTTATAATTTGCTTTAATGCTAACATTTATAGTTTTTTAAGCAGTTTATTACTGCTAAAAAAATTTAAATATTTAAATATAATTATATTTATTAAGTTAATTTATTTTTAAGTTTTAAATTAATATATTTTTTTAGCACGTTTTATTAACAATAATTATATATAAATATAATTTAACTATTTTTTAACTTTTTGCATAAACTATAAATTATAAGTTTATTTTTATTATTAAATTATTTTATTTAACATTATATAATTTATTTTTTTTTTAAAAATTTTTTATACATTTGTTTAAATAAATATATAAAATTTATTAACTTTTAATTAAATAATATAACTTATATATAACTAAATATAAGTTTTATTTTTTTATTATTTTGCTTTGCTATTTATATAATAACGTTAATTACTTTAAGTTTAATAATATATTTTTATAAAAATTTATTAATATTTTTTATAAGTTTTAATTTAAAAAAGCTAGCTATATAAAAAATTAATTAGTTTTTACTGCAGTTATTATAAACTTTAAATATATTAATATATAATGCTATAAAATATTTTAACTATAATTTATATAAAAGCAGTTATTATTAATAAACTTTATTTTTTTATAATAATATAAATATTATTATTATAATTAATATTTTTATTATATAAAATATATATTTATTATTATATTTGTTTATTATTTATTTTATTTTTATAAATAATAAGTTTAGCTACGTTTAAATTGCTTAAACTATAAGTTTTTATAAATATTAAAGCTGCGCTTTTTTTTTATATATAAGTTATAAAGTTTTGCTTTAAATTAATATTTTAAAATAATTTTTATTATATTAAACAATTTATTTTATTTTCTAAGCAAAAAAAAAATATAATTATAAAATAAATTATTTTTTTATTACTAAAGTTTATAAAATAAAAAAATATATAGCTAAAAATATTATTAAATAATAAAACTATTAAATAAACTAACGTTTTTTTATATATATTATAAAATAATAATAACTTAGGTTTTTTTTTAATTAGTTGCTATTATTTAAATAGTATTTTTTTTATTGTTTTTTTATTTTTTTATATTTTATTATTTATTATATATATAATTATATTTAAAATAAAAAAAATTAGTTGCTATATTATTTATAAACTTAAATAAATAATTTAGTTTAAAAACTTATAAAATATAAATTAAGTTTATATTTAAAAGTTTTTTGCTTTAACAAATAAACTTTTAATTTAAATCTAATAATAAGCCTTTTTTTGTTTTTTTATTATTTAAGCTATAGATTTTTTATTTTACAGCAAAATAAAAAGCTGCTACTAATATATATAATATAATAGTTTTATATATTATTTTTAATAAAATAAATAATAAATAAACACTAAAATAATTTTTAGTTTAAAATAATATTATTTATTTATAAAAAATAGCTATTAATTTATTTTAAATTTTTATTTATATATATAATAATTTATAATATTATATTTATACCTTTAGCTAGTAATTATTTAAATATATTTTATAGTTTAATTTTTGCTTATATTTAAAAATAAATATTATTAGCTAGCGTAAAGCTTATGCAGGCTTATAATTATAACAAGAAAAATTAAGCTAAAAAAAATAAAATAAAAAAAAAATATTATATTTTATTTATGTTTTATTAATAATTATATTATATTATATATAAAAAAAAATAAAAATAAGCTTATTTAAAAAAGCTTAAACTTAAGTATTAAAATATTATAAATTAGCTATTTTGCTTAATTTTATATTATTATAATATATTTTTAACTCGATTTATTATTATATATATTTAAAATAAGTTAATTAAGCAAAAGTGTTTAAAATTTTTTTTTATTTTATTTTAATAAAATAATAATATAGCTTTAATAATATATAAAAATAACTATTTAAAAGCTTAATATAACTATTAGTTTTTAATAATATAAAAATATATAATATAAATAAATATTTTTTTAAACTTTTAATTTATTTATTAATATAATATTTTATATAAGCTTTATATTATTTAATATAGCAGCATATTTAATAAGCTTATATTTATATATTAAATATTTTTAATATTATTTATAATTTATTAAAATTTTTAAATAAATTAATATATATATTTTAGTAATATATAATAATTCTTTTTGCTAAATTTTATATAAATTATAATAAATATAATTTTAGCATAAAAATTTAACTTATATAATATATATAATAAAATGCTTAAAGTTTTACTGCTTTTATAAAAGCTAGTTTTATTAAAATTATATAATTAGTTTTAATAAAATTATACTTTTTATTAAATATTTTAATAATAATAATTATAATAATTAAGTTTTATATATTTTTAAAATTATTTTTAGCTATATATTAGCTAAAAGTTTTATATATAACTTTTTATTTATTTATATTATTTATAATAAAAATAAGCATTTAGCGTATATTTAATACTTGTTTATATAATATTAATATAATAAAGTAAGCTATTATTAAGCTTATTATAAATATAATTATTTTTTTAAAAAATTATTATT
>MU380727.1:0-12916 GCA_022495085.1 Xylaria sp. FL1042
TATTTATTTAATTAGTTATTTTATTAACTAATATTTTTTATATTAATAAATTTAAATATAATAATAAAAAAACTTATTTAAGCTATATTTTAAAAAGAATTTTTAAGCAATTAATAAAAAGGCTGCTTATTAATAAAGGATTTTTTATTAACTTAGCTAGCTTTAAATATATAAAAGAAAATAACTTAATTTTTTATTTTATTGCTAAACTTTTATAATTATATATAATAAATAATAATATTATTTTTATTTAATATTATATTATTTTTCTTTTTATAGTTAAAAGAATTTTAATTATTATATATGCTTATATTATTAAATAAAATTAAACTTATAATATTTTTTTAAATAAAAGCTAGCTTTAAAGAAATTTTATTATAATAAATTATAATAATAAGTATATTATAATTTAAAGCATTAAAAAAAAATCTGCTATTTTAATTTTAAAAAATACTTTTTAACTTAGTTTTATATATATAAAGAAAATTTTTTTAAAAAGCCTTAAACTTAAATTAAAAGAAATTAATAATAATAAACCAGATTAATTAAAAAATAAATCTATTAACTTTAAAAAAGACTTAAAAAATAAAAATAAAAAAAAACTTTTTAAAAGCTTAATAAAAAAAGATTTAATAAAAAAGTTATTTAATATTACTAAGTTAGCTTTAATAAAGCTTAATAAATTAAAAAACTAAATTAAAGGTTATTTTTAAACTAAGCTTAAAAAAATATTATATTAAATCTAAAACTAATTAATATTGCTACTTTTATTTTGAAAAAATCTTAAAAAAAGTTAGCTTTTATAAAAAAACTTAAAATTATTTTTAATTTAGCTTTTATTGCTTTAAGTCCAGTAAAAAAACTATTATTAAAAAAAGCTTATTATATTATTTTAATACTAGTAGGCTATAATTTATTAGCTATAAATTTATAAATTATTAATTATTTATTATTAAAAAAATTAATTATTAATAAATATTAAAAAGTATTATTAGTTTAGTGTTTTTTTTTTATAACTTTAAAGAAAATTTTAAACAAAAAAGTTAATATTTTTAAGCTAATTATTTTAAAAAAAAATAAAAAACAAAAATTTTTTTATAAAATATTAGCTAAAAAAACTTTTAAAAAATATTATTAATTAATTAAGTATAAATTATTTTATTATTATTTTATTTTGCTTTTTTATATTTTATATTTTATAAAAATAAATAATAATTTTTTAAGCGTTTTTATTAAATTATTAATTATTTAATTATTTTTTTATTATTTTTTATATTAATTAAGAATAATTAAAAATAAATAGTTTTAGCTTTAAATAATTATTTAAATAAAGACCTAGCTTTAGTGTTTTTTAAATAAAAGAAATTTTTTTATAAAAATTTTAAAGTTTTTTTTAAGCATAAATTAAATCTTGCTATTAATATAAAATTAATAACTTTAGTTTTTAAAAAAAATAAAACAATTTTAGTGTTATATAATTTTTTTTTTTTTTTAAGTTTTTATGTTTTAATAAATTAATTTTATAAAAAAAAACCAAAAGTCTTAAAAAAACTAAAAAAATAGTCTTTAATAAAAGATTTTTAATTTATAATTAATAAATAATTTATAAGTTTTAATATTATTATTAAAAATAAAGCATATATTTTAAATTAATAAATATTAACAAAATAGCTATATTATATTTAAAAAAATTATTTTATAATTAGTTTAAAAAATATTAAAAAAATAAACCTGGTAAAATATATTATTTAAATAAATAAAAGTATTTATTTTTTTTATTTTAAATAATTTAAATATATTATAAAGAAAAGGAAATTTACTGCTTAAATTTCTTTTTAACTAAAGGCTGCTAGGTTTATTTATTTTAATATTTTACTTTAAAAGGCGTAGACTTAATATTTACTTAAATCTAAACTTAAAAAAAAAAGATTTATTTATTATTATATTTTTATTAATAAAGCTATTATTAAACTTTAATAGTTAATATATTACCGAGATAATATATTTTATGTTTTAATTTAAGGAAATTATTTTGTTTTTTTTTAAAAAAATGCTGCTTATAAGTTTTAAGCTATTAATATTAAACGCTTTAATTAACCTAAAACTGCTTTTATTGCTTTAAATAGTTAATATATAATAAAGAGAATGTTTTAAAAATTAACAGGATTATTATATATATATTATGTTTTAAAAGATATTAAATTTAAAAAGTAGCTTTTAATAAAAAGTTTTAAAAATTTTATATTATTTTCGCTTATAAGTTATTATTTAAAAATAAATGTCTTTTTTAATATTTTTATTAATAATTATAATATATTTACACGCTTGTTTAATAAGTTATTCGATTTTTTTTATTTATATTACTTTTCTTGTATTGCTTTTATATTTATTAGACTATTATTAAAAAAAACTGTTTTTTTTATAAATAATATAAACGCTTTAAAATTTAAATTATTAAAAAAATAAATTAAGTTATTTATAAAATATTAAGAATAGTTTATGCGATAAGCTTTAAATTATTTATAAAATATAAAAGAGCTAAAAAAATTTCTTTATTTAGTATTTTATTTAAAGATTTATTTGCTTAAAAAAGCAGATTTAATTATTAATTTTAAAAATGCTTATATTATAAACGTTTTTATTTTAACGCTATAAAAAAGACTTTTAATTTAAAAGAAAAAAATATAAAAGGATTTTTTTTAAAAGAAAACTTAAAAAAATATATTTAATATTATTTATTAAAAAATTTAAACATAAATAGTTAAAAACCTAGATTTTAATTTATAATACTACTTAATAATAAATGCTTTATTAACTAAAGTAGATAATATTTTATTTTAGCTAGCTATTTAATTTTTAAAAACTAAAATAATAAATAAAATTATAATTTTAATAAAGATCTTAATATTTATATTTTTTTAGCTTTTAAACTTAAAAACATATTATTTAACTAAGAAAAAAAAAACGTTAGCTATAGTTTAATGCTTAGCTAAATATTATTAGCTTATATTAAAATCTTTTTTTTTTATTATATTATATATTAATTATTATAACTTATTAAAGATTTTTAATATAAAATTAAAAGCTAAAAAAAAAATAGCTACTTAGTTAAAACGCTTAAGAAAATATTAGTTTATAATATATTATCGACTTAATATTAGTAAAATTATTTAAATTATTAATAAGTTGTTATAAATTTAAAAATTAACTTATTAATCTGCTAAAAGATTTAATTTAAAAAAGCTGCTTTTTATTATAGCTAATCTAGCTAAAATAAAAGAAAAAAACTTATAAATATAAAAAAAAAATCTTAAAATAATAATAGCCTTTTTTACCTCGGTTAATATAATTTAAGTAAAAATAAATTAACTAGCTAAAGATTATTTTAGCTGCTTTTAATATAAAAATATTATAAAATTTTTAATTAAAAGTTATTTAAAAGTGAGTTATTTTATTAAAAACTAATTAAAATAAATAAAACGCTAAATAATTTACTATTATATTATAAACTATTTTTTCTGCTAGTTAAAAAAAAACAAAGATTTATTAAAATATATTTTTTTAAAAAAAAAAGCTGTCGTTTTAAAATAAGCATATAATAAATATAGTTATTATGCTTTATTTATTACGCAATAAAACTTAAAAAAATACTTTTAATAGCTTTTTAAGTCTGCAAATATTAATAAATACTACTAATAATGCTAAACTTGTGCTAAAGTTAAACCTAGGTTAGCCTTAACTATAAAAAAGCAGATAGTTATTATAAAACCTTAAAATATTGTTAATATAAATTATATTAAGCTAATTAAACTTTGTAGGCTTAATAAAAAGGCTTATATTTTAATAATAATAAACTATTTTAGCTAATTTATTTTTATTTTTATTATAAAAAAGGTTGGATTTTTTTTATATTAAAAGCTTTAAAGATTTTAATTTTAATTCTTAGATATTTTTGGCTTTTTTTCGGCGATAATATATTTTAAAAAAAAAAGTTAATAAAAAATTTTTTTAAAAAAAAAAAACTAAAGTTTATTATAACTCTTTTAATGCTTTATAAACTTATAGCTTTATTAAAAGATTAGTTTATTTTATAATAGCTTAATTATATAAATAAGCTTTAAAAACAAAATATGCTTAGTTAAATTTTTAGCTAGCGCAGGTAGCCGAAGCAACTATTATTATTAATTTATAAACTATAAAAAAAAATGATTTAATTCTAGCTTAAATTTTTTTAAATTAAAAGATTTAATCTATAGCATTTATATTAAAAGAAAAAAAAGTTAAGATTTTTTTAGCAGAGCTAAATAAAATAAAAAGATTTTTTGCTTAAAAAGAAAAATATTATAAAACTATAATATATTATTTAATATAAAAAAAATTAAAAAATTTATTTAAAAAATCTTTTAACTAATATTAAATAAAGCAATAAATATAAAAGTATATTTAAAATAATAATTAAACTATTAAAATATATCGACAAGCAAAAAAGGATTTTTTTTTAGATTTTATTTATGCATTTAAACTTTAACTAGCTTAAAAAAGCTTTTATAAAATCGTAAATATTGCTTTAAAAATGTTTATTTATATTATTAATGCTTTAAAACAAAAGAAAATATAAAAAATATATATAAATAATATTAAACTATATTATTAGCAAAAACTAAAACTAATAAAAAAAAAAAAAAAATAAACAAGGCTATTAAAAAAACTACTTAATAAATAAAAGAATTGTTAATAAAAAAAAAGTCTTTAAAAAAAAAATATTAACTAAATAAACCGGAGAAATTATTAAATTTATAACTTAAAATATTAAAACCTTTTAAGCAGTTTTAATAAATTAAATAATAAATAATTAATTTTAAAACTAATTTTAAAAGAAAATATTAAATGTTATTAATAAAAAATATTATAACTATTTATACTACTTAATCTTTTTTACTTTATTTTTGTTATTAGTTTTTTTTAAGTTTTAATTTAAGCTATTAGTAGCGTTAATATATTTTTTTTAATAAAAAAAAAAAAAAAAAATAAGTTAGATTTTCTTTTATCTTTATGTTTTAGCTATGCTAAGTCGGCATTTTTAATAGCTATTCTTAGCCAGCCTTAAAGTTAAAGACCTGGTTAATTAATACCTTTTTTAAAAAACGCCTTTTTAGTTATTATAGTTGCTACTTTTAATTTTACTTTTATATTTTTTAACGCTTAGCTATAAGCTATACTTTTTACTTTTTTTTAATATTATTTAACTTTTTTTATTTTATTTAGCAATTTATTTCTTTTAGTATTAACTTATATACTTATTAATATTTAAGATTATTTTCTTTTTTATTTATTTGTAAATATTTTTTTTTATAATATATCGAATAGTATAAGATTTACGCTATATTATTAAAAAAAATAAATAAATATTAAGATTTAAAAAAAATAAAATAAAAAAAGCTATTTTTTTAAGTTTTATTATAGCGCTGCTAAATTATAAAAGTTAAAAAAGGATTGCATAGTTTAAAAAATATAGGCTAAAATTTTAAAGTTTATTAAAAAAAGACCTTTTTAATAGCATATATTTATAACAAGTATTAAGCAAGTAAGATTTTTCTGCTTTTTTTTTAAAAAATATTATTTTCTTTATTTATAAAAAAAAAAAAAATAACTAAAAGAAAATAACTTTATTATATTAAAAAAATATACTATTAAGCTTATATTTATTAAAAATAAAATAAAAAAACTTAAAATTATTTATTTTACGAACAATAAATTAAATGTTTTTAATTATTTAAACTTAAAAAAAATATTGCTAAAATTTTTATTTAAACTTATTAAAGTAGTAGCAAAATTAAAAAAACGCTTTTATTTTATAAAAATTTAGCTTATAAGCTATAATAATTATTAAAAGATTTTTTTTGCTTAAAAGAATTTAATTTTTAATACTTTTAATAGAATTTAACGCTACTTAACCTATTTTATAGTTTTTTAGCTTTTAAAGCAAAAACAGCTTTTAAAAAATACTAAAAAAAAAAAAAAATTTTTAAAATATATAATATAAGCAACTTTTCTTTCGACAAAAAAAAAATATATATTAGTCTAGCTTAAGTTTATTTTAAACGTTTAAGCTTATTAGCTATAAGCTTGCTAGTAATAAAAAAACAAAAAAAATTAGTTTTCTTTTAACGCTGCAAAGCTATTAAAAAAAAGCTTAAATAAAATTTATATATTAATAATAAAAAGGTTAATAATTTACTAAAAAGTTCTTTTTATAATAATATTTAATATAAATATATTTAAAAAAAATACTAAAAAAAATATATGTTGCTTTTTTATAATAAAAGTTAATATTTTTTAAGTAAATATATTATAATAATATTTTAAATCTAATTAAACAAAAAATATTTTATATAGTTTTTTTTTAATAATAATTGTTTTTAAGGTTTTAAAGTTTTATAAGCCTTAAGCAAATATAATTTTGCTTAAGATTTCTTAAACCGGTTTATTATATAATATAAAGAATTAAAATAAAAATAAAATAAATAGTTTAAGTTTTAACTGTAAATAAAAATATAAAATTATTAAATTTTTAACTATTAAAAAAACTATATTAAAAAAAACTATTTTAACGCTTTGCTATTAAAAATTTAGCTAACTAATAATTATTATATATTAAATATATATAATGCTTTTAAAAATTTTAAAAACGTTTTAAACTTAGCTATTATATGCAAAAACCTTTTATTATTAAAAAAAAAAGCTATTTTATATTATATATCTTTTAATATTAATATAATTTAAAAAAAAAAATATTACTTTCTTTATTAATACCGACGTTAAATTTTTTACTTTTAAGCATTTTTTAAAGTTAGCTTAAAAAAAATAATATAAAAATATTAAAAAAATTATAAAAACTTAAATAAATATTTTTTATTTTTTATAGCTTATTATATTTTTTATTAAAATATAAAAGAAAAATTAGCCGAATATATTTTTTAAGGTTTACTAATTTATAATAGGTGCTAATAATACTTTATATTTTAAAAATTTTAAAAAAGAAACCTTTTTTAAAAAAAAAAAACTTAATAACTTACTTTATAAATTATATAATATGCTTTTTAATAACAACTTAAGCAAAAACAATAATAAAAATGCAAAGTTAAGCATAAATAATAAAGAAAAAAAGTCGAGTATAAATAATAAAAAAGCAGATAATAAGCAATTAAATAATAAAAAAGCAGCAAAAAATAAAGCGATTATAAATAAAGCAGCAGAAAAGATAACTCTTAAAGTTAAAAAAAAAAAAACATTTTTATTATAAATAATATAAGAAAAAAGATTATTTTTAAAGTTAAAAAAAAAAAAAACCTTTTTATTTTAAATAAAGCAAAGAAAAATAAAAACCTTATTAACTTAAAGCTTAATAAAAAAGATAATAAGTTTAAAACAAAGAAATTAAAAAAGGATAAAAATATTTAAAAAGCAGAAAAAAATAATAAAAAAGAACTAATAAAAGACTAAAAAAAAAAAAAAAAGCCGAAAAAGACCAAAAATAAAAAAGATTTTTTTAATTAAAATTATATTAAATTTAGCACTATAAAAAAAAAGTAAAAAGCAGTAAAATAAAAAGCTTTTAACATTTGCTTACTAAAGCTTTTATTTACTAGTTTTAATATAGTTAAACTTAATTATTTATAAAATAACTAAATAAAAATACTTTATAATTTTTGCAAAATTAATAATAGTTTTTATAAACTTATACGGTTTAATAGTATTATTTTTAAAATAAAACCTTTTAAAACAATTTTAAAAGCTTTTATTAATAAGTTTATTTAGCTAATAATAAAAAACAGCAATAATTTTATTTATTTATTTAAAAAATAATATATTAAACTTTTTTTAGCTTGACAAGCAAAGTTTAACTATTTATATCTTTTAAGCTATTATATTTTAATAAAGTTTAATAAATTAATCGATTATTTTTTCTTTTTATAAATAATATTATATTAAGCAATATATTTTAAATAATCTTATTAAAAAAGACTTTTTTTTTTAAGCTATTAGTTAAAAAAATATTTTTAATATTTAATATAATTATATTTTATAATTTTATTAGTAAAAAAAAACAAAGCTAACAAATTAATTATAATTAAATTCTTTTTTTATAGCTAGGTTAAAAAAAAAGTAAATCTTAATATAATAGTTACTTGTTTTAACTAGAAAAAGTATACGTAAATAAAAAAACAAGTTTAAAGTTATTTTAACTTAGCTATTTATTTTATTTGAAAAAAGATTTTTTTAGCATTAAAAAAGGAAATCGCTGCATATATTTAAATATATAATTTTGCAGAACTTTTAAGCAAAATAAATTATTTCTTTTATTTAGCTAAAGCTATAAAAAAAAGCTAAAAATATTTTTAAAAAATCTAAAGATTTATAAATATTTAAACTTAAATCTATAAAATAAATTTAATTTAGCTTTTTTATAACATTGCAAGCAAAAACTAATATAAAACTATTATTTTTTTATAGTTTTATTAAATTTGCTAATATAATTTTAATAGGTTTATTTATTTATAGCAGCAACGCTTTATTTTTAAGCTTTTTATGCTTATAATTATTTTAGCTAAAATTACTTTAAATATTTAAATAAACAACTATAGCTTATTATTTTAAAAAACTATATTTATTAAACTTAATAAGTTTATTATATAAAGTAAAACAAATATAATAAATATTAAAACTATTATTTAGCTATTTTTATATATAAATTATTTAAAATATATTAAAGCTTAGCTTATTAAAAAATGAAAAAAACTTAATAAAGCAAAAAACTATAATATATAACTAAAGCTATAATTTAATATAAACCTGCTGCGCAAAAAATATATATTAGTTGCTTTTTATAAAAGTATAAATAATTTTTTTTATTTTAATAGTATAAACTTAAAATATATTAAATTATAAACAAAAAAATAAATAAGCAAGATTAAAATTAAAAATTTTATATCTTTATATATAAAAAAAATATATAATAAGGTTATAACAATTATTTATATAAATAATATAACTAATATAAAAAATATTAATTTTAATACTAAAATATTAATATAAAATAATATAATTAAAAAAGATTTTAATAATAATCTTGCTTTTTTAAATATAAATATATTAAAAATAAAAGCTAAAAAAAAAATATACTAACGTAAAAAAAAATATAAGCTAATTATAAGAGCTATATCTGGTAGCTTTTAAAAATAAGTAATATCGGTAAAAAAAGCAGTAAACTTATTAAACCTAGACTAAAAAAATATAAAAACAGCGCTAAAAAAATAAAGCATATATTAATTATATTAACTTATTAATAAATATTATATATTTTATTAAAAATAAAATATTAAATTACTATTAAGCTAATATAATAATAAAAAAAGCAGATATTAAAGCGTAAAAAATAAAATATTTATTTTTGCTTAATATTTTAATTTTTATATTTTTTTTTCTGCTTTTTTTTTTGCTTAGCAGACTGCTAATTTAATGCTTTAATAATAAATATCGCGCAGATTATTAATAAAGTGCTTAATTTTTTAAATTTTGCGTTTTTTAAAAATAAATATAATATAAAAAAAATAATTATATATAATAAAGTTTTATAATATTATTATAAAAAAAAATATATATTAATTTTATAAAAAAAATATATATATGCTTTAATACTTGTTTTTATTTTATTTTTTATAGCTATATAAATATATAATATATTATATATATTTTTTTTAAATATGTTAAATGTTTATTTAGCATATAAAAATAGCAAAATAAAAGTAAACTAAATTAAAAAAGCTTAACTTTTTAATAAAATAAATTTAATTGCTATAATAAAAAAGCTTAATTTAAAATATTTTAAAATATATTTTATTTATTAAAAATAAAATATTTATATGCTTAATTAATATTTTATTTTTAAAAGCTTTTATATATTTTAATCTGCTAATATAAATAAATTAGCAAAATTATAATTATTTTTACTTTTTTAACCTTTTATATCTGCTATAGCAAAAAAAAAACCAAGCTTATTAAAAATATAACGCTATAAAAAAAAAAGATTATAAGTTTTTTTAATATAAATAATAAAAAAACTAATAAAAAAGCAACTATAAAAATTAAAATTATTATAATATTAAATAATTAATAATTTAGTGTTATAATTATTAATAAAGCTTATATATATAAAAATATAAATAATATTATATATTAAATTATTTAGTTAATTTACCGTAAATATAGTTTTTTTTACTTTATAACTTTATTAATAAATTATTTTTAAAATATATTAAGCTATTTTTATTTTAGCTTTACAAACCTTTTAAACTTATTACTTTTTTTAAAAAACTATAACAGCTTAAATATATATTTAAAAAAGTTTATATTAATACTTGCACTAAATATTTTATTATTTATAAATATAAATAGCATAAAATAAAATCTTTATTTTAGTTTTGCTTTAGTAATTATAAATTTAAATAATAATAAAGCTAGTTAAATAATAAAGTGTTTAAGCAAAGCATATAATTTAAAAAGCTATAAATAATAAATATTATTATTTAAGCTTTTTAAATATATAGCTGCTTAATATTATTAAAGTTTTAATTTATATAAGGTTATAATTAAATGTATTTATAAACAAGTTTTTTTATGCTATAATATAAATATAAAAATAAAAACTTTTAATAGTTATTTAGTTTTTTTAAAAAATAACCTTTTAAGCGCTAAATTTAAAATAATTTATTTATTTTTAAATAACTAAAACATAACAAAATATTATAAATAATAGTTTATTTATAAATATTGCTTATATATATTATTTTTTAATAAAAACGCTAATAAAAAAGCTTTTACTAGCAAAAAATAAAGCTATAACTAAAACAAAAAAGCTAAAGATTTTATTATATTAAACCTTAAAATATAGCGTAAACTAAATATTATAGCATTAAATTTAAATAATATTCTTACGCTTTAATTAAAAAATAATATAATAAAATTAAAAAAAAAAAAGGCTTATAAGCGCGCTTATATTTATTAAAATAAATTAAACAATAAAAATATTAATATTAATATTAAAAACAATAATAATAATAAAAATAATAAAAGCAATATATTATATTTAATAGCTATAAGTATAAAAAAAGTATATAAATTAATTTATTAAACCTTAAATAATAGCGCATAATATATTTTTAAAATAATAAAAGCAGATTTAAAAGCAGTAATATTATTTAACTACTTAAGCTAATATAAGTTTATTATAAGCTAGAGCTTACTATTAATATATTTAATAAGCTAAATATTTAATTATATTTAGTTATTATCTAGTTTAAAACATTTAAACTTATTAAACTATATAGTTATAATAATAAAATTTTTATAAACATAGTAATAAATACTTTTTTAATATTATTAGCTTGACTTTTTTTTTAAAAGCTAGTAAATATATATAAAAAATAAAATATTTATTTAGGCAAGATATTTTATTTTAAAGCAGCTTATTATAAATATACCTAGTAGTTTATTTATAATATTGCTATAGTAATAAAATAAAACTATTTAAAAATAAAATATTTATTTTAAATAAATATTTTTTTTTTAAAAAATATTATTATAAGCTTAGTAATTATATTATTACGTTTTTATTTTTTATATAAATATTTTATTTTTTATTTTAAAGCTTTAATTATTATTTATAAAAAGATTATTATTTTACTGCAGCTATTTAATATTAATATTGCTATTATTATATTATATTAAACTAATAAAAAACAAGTATATATTATTATAAAATTTAATAATCTTTTATTTTTTATATAAATGCTTATTTATAATATATAAACCGCTAGCGTAGAAATTAATTTATATAATTATTATTATAAAAGCTATATAATATTTTTGTTTTAAAATATAAACATTTTTAATTAGCTGCTTAGCTATTTTATTTATATTAAATAAAAATACTATATAAAATAAAAGATTTTTATTATTACCGGCATTATTTATAAAAAGCATAAAAAAATAATATAGCGCAAGTTTATATAATAGCTTGCTATGAAAAATAATATCGATTTTAAAATTAGCAGCAAGCTTAATATTATTATTTATTATAAAATAATATAATATTTTTATAATTAGCTATATAATTATTATTTTTTAAAAATAATAAATTTTAATATTATATTTATTTTATATAAGTTTTTGCCCTAAATTAGCAACTAAATTTTAATTATTGCGCAGCTAGCAATTAACTATTTTAAAGATTATTATATTATAAACAGCTATATATTATTAAATTATATTGCGTGCGCTATAAAGCAAATAAAAATAAAAAATATACTAGGTTATTAATTTATTATATTATTTAAGCAGATTAAAAATCTTAAAAAACTTATAAAATAGTTTTTAAATAAATATAAAAAAAATTTACTTAAAAATATTATTAAATCGCTTAAAAAACTATATAAGCATAATATTAAAAAAATTAAAGCTAAGCTTAAAAAACTTAAAAAAGCTAAGATTATATATAAAAAAGCTAAGCAAAAAAAATAAAAGCAGCTAAAGCAAGCTAAAAAGCAGGCAAAAAAAGAGAAAAAAAAAGCTAAGCATAAGCAGTAATATATATAAAACTATAAAAATAAAAAACATAATAAAAAACAAAAGCGTAAAAAAAAAAAAAAAACAAGGTTTAAGCATAAAAAAAAGCCTATTTAATAAAAGCAGCTATAAAAGTTTTATTATTATAAAAGACTTTTATAAAGTATAAAACTTAAATTAAAAAGCATAAAGCATAGTTTATTTTATAAACTTTTAATAATTTTAAAAATAAAACTATATTTATTATATTATAAAACTTTTTTTATAATAAATATATATTTTATTTATATTT
>MU380728.1:0-12911 GCA_022495085.1 Xylaria sp. FL1042
AACTATTTTAAATATAGCTAGTAAAATTATTAAATAATATTTATATATAAGCAAATATAAAAAAACAGCTATATATAAAGCTATATAAATTATTTACTTATTTAATAAAATATAATATAATATTTATTTATTATTAATTAACTTGCTATGCTACCTTTAAGTAGCGCGGTCTTTTTATAAGTAATTATTTATAGGTAAAATTATATAAAAGCTAGGTAAAAACTTTATATATTATGTTTTTTTCGACCTAGCTACTTTTTAACCGTATATAATCTAGTTTTTATTAACTAGCTAGCTATAAAAAAGCAAAGTGAAATAAAAAAGGTAAAATAAATAGATTTTTTTTCTAAAGGCTATTATATTTTTTAGTTTTAAAGAAAAGCTAGAAAAGCTTTTTTTTAGTTGCAGAAAACCTTTAGCAAAATCTTTTTAACTCTGCTATATACTTTTTACTTCTTTTTTTTCTTTTTTTTTCTTCTTTTTCTAGCGCCTTTTATTTAAGCTACCTTATTATATATAATAATTCTGCTAATATCTACTAACTACTTTATAATAAGCCTTGCAGATATAAATTTTTTAATAGCTATATATAAGTTTTTATTATATAGCAGCGTTTTATTTTCTAGCTTTTTAAATAAAGTTGTTTTTTTTTTTTTAAAAGCTTATACTTAAATATTATATGCTATAGCATTTTTTTACTTTTTACGCACTTATAAAAAAAAATTAAAAAACCTAATACTTTTTTTTTATATAAAAAAGCCCTAAAGCTAATTTTTTTAGTTTATATTTAAGTTATTATTGCTGCTTTATATTTTAGCAGGCTATAATATTTTTTAAAAGTATTATTTTCGCTTAGCTTTTATTTAGCTAGTATTAAATAGCTGCGTTTTATTTTAGTGCGCTTTTACTAGTTTTTTTATTTTTTTTAAAAAGCTTTTTCTAGCTTTTGTTTTTTTAACTACTTTTTTTGCTAGCAGTTTATTTTTTCGCTTTAGTTTTTCTTTTTAAAATATTTTCCGACTTTTAAAAGCCTACTTTTAATTTACGTTTTATTTTTTTTTTTTTTAGCAGCGCGCAGCAACGCCGCTATTTTATTTATAGCTTAATTAATAACCTTTTTATATACTATATTATATATTTTATTTTTACTAGCTATAGCTTTGCTATTAAAATATAAATTAATTAATAAAATGTTTTTTTTAATTTTTAAATGTTTTATTAAAATAGCTTTAAAAGCTTTTATTACTTTTTTTAAGTATTAGTTTTAAGTTATTTTAAAAGCGCTAGCTATTTTCTGCGCTTTATTTTCTTTAGTTAGCTTATATTAAGTTATAGCGCTATAAGCTAAAATATTTTTAACTATAGCTGTATAAACTTATTTTATTTTAGCTACGCTATTATTTTAAGCAAAGTTTTATAGCTTAATTATTATATATAATTAAATATTTAGTTTTTTTTTAAGCTTAGCTAAATATTTTTTTTACTTTATATTTTTATAAAATTAAACTTTTAAAAACTTTACGCTGTTTACTAAATAAACTATAGCATTTAATAAATAAACTATTTAAATAAAAACAGCTCTGCTTTTAAAAAAATATATTAACTTATTTTTTTGCAGCATAAATTTTATATTATATTTTATAGCCTAGTTTTTATAAATTTTTTACGCCGCTTTTAATATTTTATAGTTTTATTTTATTTTTAAATTAATTATTAGCAAATTAATATTATTAATAAAGCTAGCTATTATTAGCTTTAAATACGCTGCTAGGTTTTTATATAGCGTTAAAATATATAAAAAAAAAAACAAAAGTAATAGCAGCAACCTTTATAGCACTTTTATTTTTAATATAATAAGCTATAACGCTGCTTTATTAAAATAAAGTCGTACTATTTTATTAAACATAAAAAAATAAACTTAAAAAACAACTTAAAAAAAATAGCCTTTTTATTATAAAATATATACTAGCTTTTTTTTATTAATAATATTAAAAGCTTTTATAATATTAAGTTATAGCAATATAGTAGTATTTTTTTTATTAATAGCTATTTTAACAGCTTTTGCTACTAGCTTAATTGCTATATTAATTAACTTGTTTTTTTTATTGCTTATTTAACCGCTAAATAAAAGGCTTTTATTTTTAGCTACTTTTGCTATATAATAACAAAGCTTTTTTTTTAAAACCTTTTTAACTATATATATAAGCGCGATTAATCTTTAGCTTTTTATAGTTTTTTTAATTTTTTTAAGCTTGCTTAGCTTAAAAATAACTATAATTTTAGCTTGCTAAAACCTTACTAAATAATATTTTAATATAAAGCTAGCTATATATAGCATAGCTAATCTTTTAGCTAAAGCTAGCTTGCATGCTTTTAAAAAGCTATTAAATAAAAAGTTTTTATTAAATATTTTTTAAAAAGCTAAAAATTAAATTAATAATATTATATTTTTTATTTTAATTAATATATTTATTTTAAAGCGCTAATAGCTATTATATATTAGATTTTTAGCTAAAATATTAGTTAAATTTATAAGTAGCGCTAAAAAAAAGCGTTTTATTAATAAAATAGTTTTTCTTTTAAAAATATTAGCAACTGCAGATCTTTTTTTTAATTTATTTAGCAGCAAAATAGCTGCAATTTTTAAAGCCGGTTTATACGCCGACTTAGCTTATTTAGCTAAGTTTTATAACAATTTTAAATTTTTAAACGCTTTTGCTAAAACTTTTTTTTAGTTTTACTTTTAAGCTTTAATTATTTTTTTAGCAAAAGCTTGCTTTTTTTTTTTAAGCTTTAATTAAGCTGCAATAATTTTTTTACTTTTAAATCTTTTATATAATTTTTTAGCCTGCTTTTTTACTGCTATAACCTTTAGCAACTATTAAATAAGCACTTAATAACCTTTTTTTAGCGTTTTTTTAAATATTATTTTATTTGCTATTTTTATTAGCTGCTTAATTAACAAATTAAAAGCTGCGTTTAATTTATTAATTATTTGCAAAATATTTATTTTAATAATAATTATTATTGTTTTTATTATTATTTTCTTTTTATTAATTTTTAGCTAGTTTTATTTTTTTATTTTATAAATATATTTCTTTAAGTTTAGTTTTAACTTTATTATTACTTAAATAGCTTTATAATTAAATTCTAGCTATTTTAAATTATTTTAATATATTATAGCTAGTTTGCTAAACATTTATATTAAGTTTATTATTAAATTTTTTTAACTTTAATAAGTTCTAGTTATTTTTTTAAAAAAAATATTTAATATTAAATCTTATACTGCTATAAATTTTAAAAACTTTTTTATATTTTTATTTTAACAACTTTTTAAATTTTATAATAAATAATATAAGTTAAAATCTTTTATTATTATATATTTTTTTATTAGTTTATTTTTATTTTTAATAGTTTAAAATAAGCTTTATTATTTTAATTTATTTTAATTAAATAAATAAATCGACTATATAATTACTGCTAAGTTTTTTTTGCTTATTATTACGCACGCTTAATCTTTTTTAAAGTTTTATTTTAAGGTCTCTGCTATAATTTTTTTATTTATATATAATATAGCTTTTTTAGCTGATTATACCAGGCAATACCTGCAAATTTTTAAGCAGTAAATATTACTATATTTATTAACCAAAAGTTTTTATATCGCTAAATAATTAAAACTATTATTTTGCAGCGCCTTTGCTATATTATTTTTTAATTTTATAATATTTTAAAATATAATATTATAAATTATTATATAAATAAAAAAATATTTCTGCTTGCGCTGCTAGTTCGCTGCTTTTTTGCTAAAGATTTTATATTATTAAGCTTTATAAAAGTTAAAGCTAAAAGCGCTAATATTTTATTATCTAAAATTATTTTATTAATAGCCGCTAATTTTTCTACGTTTTAAAAGTTTTTAAGTCGTAATATATATATAGCTTTTATTTTTTTTTTTATTCTGCCTTTTTTTTATATAGCTTATTTTATACTATATAATTGCTGTTATAATTTATATATTTTCTTTTAGCTTTTATTTTTTTTATAAAATATTTCTTTTTATTTTTTTAATATTTAAAAACAGCATAATATTTATATCTAATATTTTTAAAGCAAAATTTTATAATATATTTAAACTTATAGCAGTTATAATATTATATAACCTTTAGTTTTTTTATAAAAAGTTCGTAGTTAAACAGCTATACTTTTTATATTAAACTATTATTATAAATAGCTTTAGCTACCGCTAAGTTATTTAAATATATTATAATAAAAACAAATCTTGCTTTTATATTTTTTAAGACTATTTTTTTATACCGCGTAATCTTTAAATATTTGCTGCGTAGCAGCTATAATAATACTTTATTAAAATATACTTTTTAGATTTATTTTATAAATATTTCTTTAACTATTACTACAACTTTTTTGCTTTATATTTTTATATTTTTTTTAAAAGCTTTAATAATTTATTTTTTATTACTAGCCTTTTTAAATACTACATTTTTAAATATAACTATTATATTATTATTTTATAGCTTTTTAGCCGCTATTATATTATTTTTAATTAAAGCTATATTTATAGCTTTAATAATATTTATCGGCGTTTTTTTTTTTAAGTTATTTAGTTAGTTACTTATTTTAACTAGAATTTTTTTATTGTTTTTTATAGGCCTAGCTTTATTAATATAGCCTAGCTAAATAGCTACTGTTATTTACGCCTAGCTTTTAATTAAGTTTATTATTATTAAAATAAACGCTTATTTAAAAGCTTTTTATAAAACTTTATTTAAGTCGCAGCATATAAATAGTTGGTTTTTTTTATCGCTTTTTATTACTTTAGCTGTTTATTTTTTATTAGTTATTTTTATAATAATTGCTGCGCGTTTTTTTTTAATTTATTTTATGTAAATATTTTAAATCGTGCGCAGTAGCTGCGTTTTCTTTGCGTTTTTTTAAAAAAAGAGTTTTTTTTTTACCTTATTATTTAATGCTAGCCGTAGTATAAATTTTAATACTTTATTTATAATATTCTCTAAACCTGCAAGTCTTTTAATAGTACGTTTTTTATAAAAACGCTGCTAGGTCGCAATTATATTATTAATAAGTTTTAATTACGCGTTTATTACGTTTTTAATAAATAAATTATCTATTACTATTAGTAAAATTTCTACGTCGCTTGCTATTTACGGCATAAATGCAACCCTTTTATTAAATATAATTTTTCCTTTTAAATTTAATAAATATAATTATTTAAAGCTATTTTATAAACTTGTAAAATTATAAATAAATTTATTAAAAAGCTTTTCGCTTTTTTAATATAATATAATAATATATTTTAATAAGTGTTTATTATTTATTAATAATAAAGTTTTTTTAAGCTTTATAATCTTTATTAAAAAAAAATTAAAGCTAATTTTATAAAAGTTATAGCTATTAAAAATTAATTAATATTTTTAATAATAATAAAAATATATAGTTTTATAAATATTATTAAATATTTTAAATATTTAATTAATAATTATTTACTAATTATAAAACTTTTAATAGCTTTATTAAATAGTTTAAAAAATATAATAATTAAATTATTATTTAACGTAAAAAAAGCATAAAAAATAATTTATAATTTTATAATAATAATATTAATAATTAAATTTTTTAATTAATAATTACTTTTAATTATTAATATTAATTTTAGTTAATAATATATTAGCGCTTATTTAATATAATTTTATTTTTATAAAAAGAAAAATATATTATTTTTAATAGCGTATTTTTTTTAAAAGCTAAAAAAAACGCAATTATATTATTTAGCGCAAAAAAAAAAACTTTTAACTATTATATTAACTTTTTAATATTAAAAGCATTAAATTAAAAGTAAAAAAATTATAATTTAAATAAATTATAAGTTTTTATTAATAATTAAAACTAAAATAAAATAACTAGTAAAAATTATAAGATTTTTTAATGCTATAAAATATTATAGCATATAAATTATATATTAAATAAATAAATTTAATATTTTAGTAGATTAGTTATTAAAGCTATTAAAAAAAACCTTTTTAATAATTAAAAATAAAGCTAAAAAACTAATAAAAATTAAACAACTTATTAAGTTAATTAAGCTGCTATTATAGCTTAATTAAATTAATTTATAAGCAATTAGCAAGTTTTTTTACTTTAATATAAATTTATTAAGCAATATAAAAGCAAAATAAATAATAAAGCATTTTTTATTTTATAATAAAAAATTATATAAAATAATAATATATAATAAAGCTTTTAGCGATTTTTTATATTTTATAAAAATAGCATATTAAATAGTTAGCCTTTTAAAAATATTAAAAACAATAAATTTAATATAAATTATAAAAAATATTTATATTAGCTTTAGCTACGCTATAATAAATATAATTTAATATAAAATAAATAAATAATATTAGCATTTAAAAATAATTTTTATAACTTAATAAATAGTTGTTAAATATATATAATATTAATTAATAAAACTTTTTTTAAAAAAATTATTTAATTTTTAGCTTATTATATTATTATAGCTACTACTTTAGTAAGCTATTAACTATATATTAATAAAAAATATAAAAATATTAGTTTATATTAAATATATAATATTATAAGTTAAAGCGGTAATAGTTTTTAATATTATATTTAAAGCTATAAAATTATTAATTATTTAAATTAAAAAAATATTTAGTTATTTTTATAAATAAATTAATAATAATAAAAGCGCTTTTATAAATAAAGTAGCTATAATATAATATAAATTATATAATTTAATAGTAAAACTAATAATTTTATTATAACTTTAAAATAATAGCAAAATTAAAAAAGCAAACAAAAATATTAAATAAATTATGCTAAAAAAAAGTATTATTTAGCAGTATTTTAATTTTTTTATACTTTTAAAAATTATTGTTTATATTTATAATTAAATATTTTAGCTAAGCAGTTATAGCAGTTATTTTCTTTTATTTAATATAAAACTTTTTTAATAGCAACTACTTAAAAAAACTATTAAATATAAGCTTATTTATAAAAAAAAAAAAGTTTAATTAAAACTTATATAATAAGCAACTAGGTTTTAAAAATTAAATAGCATGCTAATAAGTTAAAATTTTATTATAATAGCTTATAAGCTATAGCAAGTTATTATTATAATAATATATATAAATTATAAAGCTTAAAAAAAATATAGCTTTTTAGTAAATATAATAAAAGTAATTTATATTTAGCTTATAGTAATAATAGTTATTTAGTAAGAAGTTTTTAGTACGCAAGCAAAATAATATTAAAAAAAGATCGCGAAAGGCTATAAGAGATAGCTAGATAGCTATCGCGGCAAAATAACTAAAAAAGAGCAAATTTAACAAATTCAGCGAGAAAAGGGCAGAAATGGCGTTTTTAGGCTAATTTGGTTGAAAACACCGAAACGCTAGTAGTTGATGATTATAGTGATTATCTGAAAAAGGGAATGGTTGTGGTTCTAGCTGTCAAGTGGAGACACCTTGGGCACGGGCCCTAGGGTACAGGTACTCCGCACCACCGTTTGTATGAGTAGGTACATAAATGATGGGAGGTAGCCTATACTTTAAGGATGAACAAGCAACATCCACAACTAGTATAGATCTTCAACTAAAGCGTAGTAATTACTTTAGCCAAGGCTCTGTACTAAGTGGATACGAAGCAGAAAGCACATGGGTGCCGCTCTGTTTGATACAGGCTAGAGGCTGCGATTTAACTATTGCATCTCAATTAAACTATTGGTTAAGTGCATATAACAACTATTGTGGTACATTCAGAGGATAACTTCTACTACTATACGAATTGGCATCTTACACCTCTTAATATTCTTTGGTATTTGGAAGTCGGCCGGCACGTTATGGTCGGACTGGAGGTGTAGAAGTACCCAGTGCTATCTTAAAGGAGTAAGATCTTACAATATAGACGAGATGCTAGATAGGCAGATGAATTTAAATAACCTGGCAGGTGATTTTCCCCAGATTTTCTATTTCGTGATAGGAAACGGTTCGTTGAGTGTCACATAGTATAAGCATCAGGAGGCCTGGACTTTCTATATAGCTATGAGGATGGCGCAGTTGGAGACTTAAAACACTCTGAATTTATGAATGCAGATTGTTCTATCTAGTACCTGATCCGACCTAATGATCATAGACAATATATCACTAGCGATCTTAGACGCTATATCACCTTGTGATAGACCTTGTTAAAGGTGAATTATGGTTAAAATCCTTCCTTCCAAGTCTTAAAACTACAAGGACATTATTTTTTTGACAAGATATTCGAGCATTAGTGCTTCTAACCCCTGTTGCTATTCCTATACATCACTGGATTAACCTGCTAGCTAGTTACACTATTATTACTCGGTTTCATTGCATCCCGAAGGAGACGTAAAATCCGCCAGCGGGTTAGAGACTTTCATATTGGCGACTCCGTCACTGAGTGCTGTGCAGTAAGACACAAAACCCCAGCCCTTTCGACAATTACGCTCTGTAGCCCACTGTGCCCTCTTCCCGTTGGTCGTTGCGGTGCCATCAGCTAAGAGTATGCAGTCGAAATTCTTCAAGCTTGCATCTTGCAAAGTGCCCATTACGCATACATCTGTATTGCAGCCAGCAAACAACAGAGTTTTGATGCCTGCCTGAACCAGGAAATCAGTGCAATCCGTCTTGGTTTGACACATCACCGATATTCTATTTTTGTAAAATAGCCTATCTGGAATACTGGTCCTGAGTCCCTCTTGGTAGGCAGCTTCTGATAGTCCGTGAAGCCAGGTGTTCCATTGGTCTTGCATTAGAAATCTTCCCGCCTGTACTTCTTCGCCGCCGAATGTCTTCTGCAGTCCCATATCATGGCCAGATCCCTTGTCCAGCTGACAGGAACCGTCGGCGTGGAAGGGGTGGATTCTGTCTGTAGCTGGATTTAAATTGTCCAGGTCCTTTTTTGGGTAAGCCCCCAGTTTAGCCACACGGCTTGAATATCGGCCTTACGCGCCGCTGGTACCGCATACCTCAATATAGTTTCCTCTACATGAGTGTTCACATTTGGAGGCTCTAGAGCTAGGAGATTCTGCAAATCTACAATCACAAGTGTCGTCTTGTGTGGTGCAATTGTGATCTTAGCATTATATGCTTCGAGTTCAATTCGGGGGACAACAGCCTCAGCTGTAGGAGTGGCAGGATGTGTTAGGTCAAACCCCGTCTCAGCATTCCACGTCCAGGAGTTCTTCGAATTACCAAGAACAACCGGATCAGTAGAGTTCTGGTCTTCATGCGCGTCTCGTGCTCTAATATCTATGTCAATCATGAATGTCGTCTGGCACAACTTGCGTGCTGCGCGGTCACGGTGCGGTTATATTACCTAAAGCTGAGTACCAACTTATTATAGTGTTTCTAATAGTATGGTTTTTGTTTGAGAGGCGTTAGTGAACCACGACTGTTTCTTAACAATATTGAAGTAATTTTGTTCGACAGTTGAACCAGGTGGTTCTATTACAGAACTATTAAGCTGCTTGAGGACAAGGCTCTTATTCATAAATCTTCTTTGTTAGTAATATAGATCACATACGACTACAAATATACACGAAAGTCATCAGCCCAACTACTCTATTTTGACATTAAGTCGTATCGAAAGTAAGGGCCTCTGATCAAAGAGTCTTGGGAATTTTGAGAACACTAATACCCCTAGATCATACGGTAGACCTTCAAATTCTATCCAAACATATCCCTTGACCCCGCAACGAGACGCAATGCCACGTCACAAGCATTCCAAAAATCCCAATGTCAAGACTCTAGAGGTGATAGCTGACAACTGGTGGAACGATCCAACACTTGTTTCGCGCGAGTCCTCGAGAACCAAGACACCGCACGACCCGCTTGCGTTAACTCAGTTGGTGGCGACCCGTTCGTCGGTGGTTCAAGATCCACATGGTGAAGCAGTTAAGAAGTTCATGGAATGGTTACGCCATGGCCAAAAAATGGATCTAGAGAGCATGAGTGCCAGCGATATTTTGCATGAGCTCAAGAAAGGCATGATCTATATAGACAACCTGTTTTTCTTCTCACTCCTATCTAGGAAAGTAAAATTGCAAACAGAGGTAAGCCGACTCGTGCGCCTTGAATTCACGGACGGGACTCCAGCTATGAGGGCAAATGGTGACTACCTACGCGCCAGATATTCTAAGGATGATGAATCACCTTTTATTGAGATATGGCGCTATGATGCACTTGGCAATCCTTATTCTTTCGGCATTTTCGTTTATATTCTAATGCACGAGATGTGCCATGCATTCTTTTCTATCTTCGGCGACAGGAGACACCCTAACTGTCGACAGTGGATTGACGACTATCAAGGTCATGGTGAGATGTTCTGGGTACTGCATCGTTTCATGATGGGAAAAATAGAGGGGTATCTTGAGGCGGAGCACATCGACCCGAAGCTTTGGCGAGAGGGGATGGAGGAGATGGACAGATCATGCCACATGGTTACAGGGCATGATGGTAAACCTGATGGTTGGGGAACCCCTGAACGGATGCTGAAGGGCGGTATCCAGGACCATGATAGGTCTAAGCATTAAAGTGAGCCCTGCGGGCACGCGCGGCTAGAGGCTCAATCGTCCAGGAGACAGGTCAAATCTACACTTCCTAGGGCCTGTAGATCGTGAATTAGTAAAAATATAAGTAATCAGAAACCTATTTGATTATCTGTGGAATTGTTGCTCATTATGCTATGTGTATTCCTTAATTGTCTAACGTTTCTTATGTGCTTAAATATTTGTTTTTTGCTAACAAAATTAGTTAAAGGTGAGTGAAGGTGTCTAGGTTAGCCGCAGGCCAACAACCCCTTAATATAGGAAGCCTATAGGTTCGTACAGGCCACAACAGCCTTGCGAATAGCTTGATCAGCTGCTATACAGGTGTTTAACACCTTCAGGGACTGCCAGCCTTGTTGCACTACCTTGCGTACAACTATAATGTTACTCCTTTTGTTATATCTGCACTTGTTTCATGGCTTTCTGTCTCTGGTGTTCCCCGTTTAATCCCCCCAATTATAAAATTATGCTTTTAATTCTTGATTGTTGCTAACTTATTATCACAAGGGCTATACGTAGGGCTAGGAGATTCACTCTAAATGAGAATAATATTCTTATGGTCGTATAGATCCCTCGACTACTCTTGAACCTCCTGGAAGTCAGGGTATAAATACAGCATTTCCTTCGACCTTAAGCCTTTTGTCTCAGCGTTCAGCTCGATGTCTTAGATGCCTAAATAGCTTTATCTATCTATATCCGAGACTATATGCGATACGCCTTCATGCCTATATGGATATGACTTACAAGGGACCCTTGCATCTTACAGGGCGTGGCATATTAGGTGGCCTTCTGTTAAAAGATCTACCTCATTGGTGATCTCCATTAGGTGGCTTCCCGTACGCCCGCATGCTTCCGTGCTACACTTATAAGAAGGCAAGAGTATGAAAGCATGTTTAGCTTTAAAGGTAATCGCTAAAAACTATAATCTATATGTTTTGTTGTTCTAAGCGCAGTGATTTACTTTAAGCGTTATTAAGTGACTTGAAAGACCCGGATAATAATAATAATAGCCTGACTTAACCAGGAAACTACTTTATGGCCTAAAAGTTGTTATACCAGCTTACTTATAATATAAACTATTAAATGGGCTATATATAATATATTATACGTTAACACGCGGAATAAAATACAAGTTTATTATATTATATTTAATTATATATATTTAAAAAGGTAAAAAAGAGTTTATTTATATAAAGTAAAATCTTTTCTTTTATAAAAAAAGATTTTACTAGCGTACAAGCTAGACAAAAAATAAAAGATAAAATATTTAACTTCCGTATATAATTTAGCAATAGCTTTATTTTTGCTAGTCGTATAAAATAACTACTGCAACTAATAGCTATTAGTTTTAATACTAGCTATTTTTTTTTTTAGTTATAATAATATCTTGTATAACCTGTAGCTATTATACGCTATATAGTTATCTTGCGTTATATATAAGTATTTTATACTATATAGCTATTATATAGCTATAAAAAAAAAATAAAAAAAACTTTAGTTTAAATTTAAATAAATAGTTTTAAAATTAATAAAAATTAAAGCTTATTAAATGGTTATAATAATAACTATAGCAGGCTTTAATAAATGCAGCTATATTAAATAGGTTTATATTTTTAGCGTATAATTTTAGCATATAAAAGAAAAAAAAAAAGTTTTATATAATAAAAGAAAAAGTAAAAGCAGTTATATAAAAAAACTTAAGCCTTTAGCTTACTTTTTCGCTTTTTTTTTTTTTTTTTTTTTTTATCTGCTTTTTTTTTTCTTATATAATTATTAACTTTTAAAAAAAAGCATATACCGCATATATATATCTTATATATAACTTTAAGTTTGCTTTATATAAGCTTTTATTTATATAATAAGCTTATTAATAAATATTAAAGTTTTTAACGCTTAGTTTAATATTTTTTTAATAAGCGCGTTAATTAAATTATTTTTATTGTTAATTTATTATATTTTAAAATTTTTTTTTTTTTATATAACTTTTTAAATAATATAATATTTATTATTAAGCGTTTTTTTTATATTATATTTAGCTTAATTAAGCAATTATATAATAACTTTAAATTAAAATATAATATAACTAAAATAGTAAATATATTTAGCGTAGTTATTATTTATTAAAATATTATATAAAATATAATCGCGCTATTAAAACTATTAATTATTTTATATAGTTTGCTAGCTAGTACGCTTTATATTATTTTTTTATATTTGCTTAAATTTTAATATATAATATTATTTTTAATTTTAAAGCTAGAATTTTTTATTATATATTATTTTATAG
>MU380729.1:0-12829 GCA_022495085.1 Xylaria sp. FL1042
ATATTTATATATTTATTTATTTAATATATATATATTAATTATTTATTATTTTTATTATATTTAATTATTTATATTATTAATTAAAATATTTAAAAACTAGTTTTTATATAATTTAATATATAACTTTATTTATATTATTAATTAAAATATTTAAAAACTAGTTTTTATATAATTTAATATATAACTTTATTTTTATATATATAGCTTTTTAAAAAGTTATATAATTTATTTTTATTTATTAAAATAGCTTAATTTATATTTATTATATTTTTATTAATTAAATAATTATAGTTATATATATATATTTATTAGTTATTTTTTATATTAGTTTATATATAAATTAACTTATAAATATATAGCTTTAAAAAAATCTTTATTATTATTAAATTAATCTGCTAAGCTATACTAATAGTGCAGCTATTTTATATATTTATACTTGCAAGCAAAAACCGTGCTAAAAAAGCTTGTGCCTAGCAGGCCAGGCGCTCGCTCTACTAATTAAATAAAATACCTGCATATTATGCTTTATAGCGGCCATAAAAGGCTTGTCTTTATATACTAGGTTTTTTCGCTTAGTTAAATTAAAAAAAAAAAAAATAAATAAAAGCTTTTTAAAAGCGCGCTTTTAAGCCTTTAAAAAGCTTTTAGCTTATTTTAAAGCGCTAGATATAGTTTATAAATTAAGCGACCTTTATAAAGTCTACTTTAAAAAGCCTGCTATAATTACTAACTTGCTTAAGCTAGCATAGCCTTTTTTAAATATTTTTTATTTTTTTTACTAAATTATATATAACAAGCCTGCTTATTTAAATAAGCTAATAAACTACTGTTTTAGCGTTTTTTAAGTTATTTATTACTGCCGTAAAATTTACTTAAAATTTTAGCGTTATAAAAGCTAGTTAATTTTTTAAAATTTTTTTTTTATTAATTAATAGTTTATAATATAATATAATATAAGCTATTATTTTTTTGCTAGCAGCGTACTTATATAAAAGCGTTAAATATTTTAAAACTTTTTTTTTATATAAAAATATTTTTAAGCCGATTTTTTTAATATATATTTAAAAAATTATTAAAGCTTTATATTTTAAAAGCTTTTTATAACATTTTATTATTTTTTTACTAAAAAGCGTTTTAATTATAAAATAGCTTAGTTTAAGCAAATATAACTATTTTTATTTAGCAAGCTATTTATTTTATAGCGCTGTTTTAAATGCTTTATTATTAGTTTAGTAGTTTTACTAGCTAAAAACTTTTTGCAGCATATTAAACTATTTACTAAGTTATCTTTATATTTAGCTGCATTATTTTTATAACTTTTTAGCATATATTATATTAGCAATTTTTTTATAAGTTATTTTAACTACTTTAATTTTAAAGCGTAATATTAGTTGCTTTTTAAATATTATAGCTTTATTATTAAAATATAAGTTTAAAAAAAAAACCTTTAACTTTACTATTATATATTTTATTAATATAGCTTTATATACTTTTGCTACCTTATAAAAATAAACTTTTTAAACTTTTTTAAGCTTTTAAATAATTTTTTAAAAGCAGTTTTTTTTAGCAGGCATATATTATATAGCAGCTTTATATATTAGCATATTTTTTATTATAGCTATATAAACCTGCCTAGCTTTTTTTATGCTAATATTTTATATTAAAGTCTTTAGCTTAATAATTATATATTATTATAAGGTAAACTTTTTATAAAGCGTTATAAAATATATTTTTTATTATAGCCACCTTTTAAAATAAACTTTTAAAAACTTTGCGCTTTTTATAAATTAAATAATAACTTTTAATAAATTAACACAGTTTATAGCGCTTGCAGCTATTATTAAAAAATATATTAAATTATTTTTTTTTAATATAAACTTTATATTATAACGCTTAGCTTATTTTTTATAAATATTTTACACGCTTTTTAACATTTTATAGTTTATTTTAGCGTTTAAATTAGCTGTTATAAAATTAATATTATTAACAAAGCCTATTATAGCAACTTTTTAATAAACAGCAAGCTTTTTATAAAGTATTAAAATATATAGCAGAAATAATAGCAAAAATAAAAAAAACCTTTAAGGCACCCCTGCTTATAATATAATTAAATCTGCTTATTTTTTATTAAACTAAAAAAGCGCTATATATTTTATTATAAAACTTTTTATTTATAAAACCATTTATAATAAAAAGCTTTTTTTTTATAGCATATATATTAAGCGCTTATAATTTATTA
The DNA here is from genome assembly GCA_022495085.1 of Xylaria sp. FL1042. Classification (NCBI taxonomy): domain Eukaryota; kingdom Fungi; phylum Ascomycota; class Sordariomycetes; order Xylariales; family Xylariaceae; genus Xylaria; species Xylaria sp. FL1042. Next base: position 2,240 of record MU380729.1, read on the forward strand.
TATTAAAAGCTTTAAAAATATTTAATAAAAATAATATAATAATATTTTTTTATTTTATTATTTTATAAGCTTTTTTAGCAATTATTTTAATAGCTATATTAATAAACTTTTATTTTTTATTATTTATTTAACTTTTTAATAAAAAGCCTATAAGCTTTATTATTTTTATAACCTTAAAGCATATTTTTTTTTTTAAAACTTTTTTTATTATATTAATTAATAAAATTAAACGCTAGCTATTTATAATAAGCTTTGCTTTAGCAAGCTTTTTAAGCTTTAAAATTATTATTATTTATATAATATAAAACCTTTTAAAATAATATTTTAATATAAAGCTAGCTTAGTAAAGCTTTACTAGCTTATATTTTAAAAGCTTGCTATATATTTTTAGCAGCTTATTAAGCAGTAGGTTTTTTTTAAAAGCTTTCTAAAGCAAAAGGCTTTATATTAAGTTTATTATTTTTTTAAATTTAACTTTTTAAAATATTTTAAAGCGTTAAATATTATTATATTTTATAAGCTATTTTAATATATTATTAAAGTCTACTAATAAAGCTAAAAAAAAACGCTTAGCAAGCTTTTTAGCTTTTTTATTATATATATAAACTATTATTAATTATTTTAAATTATTATATAACAGTAAAATATTTATTAAGCTTAGCAAAGCTTTAATAAAAAATCGCGTTTATTTTATAAAGCTTTATAAAGCTTTAATATTTTAAGACATTTTTATTACTGCTTTGCGCTAGCTTTATTATTATATTTTTTAAACTTTTTTTTTTAAGCTTATATAAGCTTTAATAAAAACCCTTTAAATTTTTTCTAACTTTTTTTAGCAATATATTTTATAAGCCTGTTTAGCTTATATTTTAACTTTTATTACTACTAAAATTTTTTAAAAAACTACTTAATTATTTTAGCTAAATATTTTTTATAATATTATTAGCTTAATTATTTTTATAAACTATTTAACAAGCTTATTAAAAGCTATATTAAGCTTTTTTAAGTTATAAAATATTTATTTTTTTATTATAAGCTTTTTAGCTTTTACTACTACGTATATTTTATTTATTTAAAGCTAGTTTTAGCTTTTTGCTGCTTATAAAAATTTTTTTAAAAATTTTTTTAAATTTAGCAAAACTTTTACCGCTTTATAATTTAATTCTTTTTAATTAAAGTTTTTTTAATAAATAGTTATTAAATTTTCTAATATTTATATTAAGTTTATTATTAAGTCTTTTTAGTTTTTTATAACTTTAATAAGTTTTTTTAGCAAAATTATTAAATAAAATCTTTAGCAAGCTATAAACTTTAAAAGCTTTTTGCTGCTATATAATATATACTTTAATTAATTTTATAATAAATAATATAAATTAAAATCTTTTATAATTAAATATTATTTTAATAGCAGCTTATAAAAAAGTTTTTATATAAAGTTTATTTATATTATACTTAAAAAGCTAAAAAAATATACTAACTATATAATTATTACGCTTTTTTTATTTTTTATTTATACACTTGCTTAATTTTTTCTGCTTTTTATTTTTAGTTTTTTTAGCGCTAAACGCTTATTAATATATAAAACAGCTTTGCTGCTACTTTAAATAATATTATAATTACTTTTAAAGCAATATAAAACTTTTGCTTTAATTATTTTAACTTTTTAAATAATAATAAAATTAAGTTTAATTTATTATAGCGCTTTATTTATATTACTGCGTAATTTTTTATATATATTTTATAAAGCTAGCTTAATTATAGCTGCGTTAATAAAAATATTAGCGTTAAAAACTTTTTAAAGCGTTTTTTTTTTATTAACAATAAACTTGCGCTTAAAACTTTAAAAGCTATAAATATTATTTTTAATACTAGTTTATTATTAACTTGTTAAACAATATTAAAAGTTTTAATATTTATTTAAAATTATTTTAAGCATATTATATATACTGCTTTAGCTTATTTGCTTATTTTTTTTTTTAATAAATATATTTTTTGCTATATTTTATAGCGCTTTTTATAGTTTATATATTTTAAAGTAGTTTTTTTAGTTTTTATAAAATATTTTTTTTTTTTTTTAAAATATTTAAAACTTTTGCAGCATTTATACTTAGTTTTTTTAATATAATAAGCTATTATATAATTATAGTTATAATAGTTAAAATATTATTTTATTTTAACTTTTAATATAAAAAGCTTATAGTTAAAAAGTTAAGCTTTTTAAAATAGTTTATTATTTATAAGCTTTTAAGCGGCTGCTATAGTACTTATATAAAATAAAATAGCGCTAAAATAAATTTTAGCGTTTTTTAAAATTATTTTTTTATATTTATTAAACTTTAAGCATATTTTTTTTAAAGCTATTAAAAGCGTTTTATTATTATAAATCTTTTTAAAGCAGGCTATAAAAATCTTTTTTGCTAGCACTATTATTTTTTTTTTTTATAGTTTAATTTTTATATTAAACGCTATTATTATTTAATTGTTTTTTTTAAAACTTTTAAAAAGCTTTTTATTAAAAATAAGCATTATATTATTATTAAAAAGTTTTTTTGCTGCAACTATTTTAACTTTAAAAAGCGCTATATTTATTACTATTATAATTACTACTAGTTTATATTCTTTAAAAACTAAGTTTTAATTACTAGCTTTAATAATTATTTTTTTATTATATTTATATAATAAAACTATTATATTTAAAGTCTGCTAAAGTTTTACTGCAGCTACTTTTTATACCTATATTTAAATAATAAGCTATACGCCTAAGCTTTTTAGCGCTTTTTAAAAAGCTTTATCAAGGTTTTTACGCGTAATAAGCTTATTTAAATTATTATCGGTTAACAGGCTTAGCTTAGTCCTAGCGCTTTTTAATAAGCTTATAAAATACTTAGCAAGTTATTTTTTTTTAATATTTTTTTAAAAAAACAGCTTTTAATTTATTTTTTTATTTTTAATTAACTAAATAAATAGTTTTATAAATTAATCAATTAGTTTATATATAATTACAAGCTTATTATTTTTACTAAAAAACGCGCTAGTATATTTTTAAAAAGCTATAATAAGCACGTTTATAATAAATCTTGCGTTATTATATACTAGATTATTAATAAAAAAATCTTTTATTAATATATTAGCAGCTTTTTTGCTGCGTTTTATTGCTGCTATTAATATAACTACTTAGCTTTATAAAGCTTGTTATAATCTTTTAAAAGATTGCAATTATAGCTTGTAAGCTTTTAAGCTCGTAAAATTATACACAAAAAATAAAAAACCTAAAAAAAGTCTAAAAAAAAAAAAAATCTTTAATTAAAGCTAAATATTATTTATTTAAAAATATTATTATATTATTTTTATTATTATTATATTTAGCTTTTAATTATTTTAATATTTAATTATATAATTATATTTTTATTAAAATTATTAAAACTAGTAGCTATTAGTTTTAATAACTATCTTGTATAACTAGCAAAAATAAAGCTATCGCTAAGTTATACGCAAAGTTTAAGTATTTTATCTCTTATTTTTTATCTAGCTTATACGCTAGCAAAATCTTTTTTTATAAAAAAAAAGATTTTATTTTATATAAATAAACTTTTTTTTATTTTTTTAAATATATATAATTAAATATAATATAATAAACTTATATTTTATTTTATATGTTAATATATAATATATTATATATAGCTTATTTAATATTAATTAATATTGCAGGCAATATAATATAAATTAGCTAAAGTAATAATAAAGCTTAGTTTACGGTAATTTAAATTTTTATATTATATTTTAATTTTTTTACTATATAATATTATTTTTTTTATAATTTATTTAAAGCAAAGGAGTATTATATAAAATAAGTAAATATTACTTTTTTTATAATTTACTTAAAATAAAAAAGTATTTACTTGTTATAAAAAAAAAAAAAGATCTTTTAAAATAACTTATAAGTAAAGCTTTTTATAATTTATTTAAAGCAGTCGGTATACTTGTTATTATTTTAAAAAAATAATATATAATTATATTAGACTATTTATTATACGTAAATAACTTATTACTTATTATATATATAATAAAACAACTTTTGTTTATTTTTAATTATTTTCTTTTTTAACCTATTTTTAATATTATAGCATTAAATATGCTGTATAATATAATAAAACCTGCTATATTATAGCTATTAGCTAATATTACATATAAAAAAATAATATAAAAACTTAGACTTAGCATTAATATTATATAAAAATATATTAACTTAAACTATTAAAAAAAGAATATTAATTTTAATAATATAATTAAAAGGCTATTAAATATTTAAATAATATATTAATTAATTAAATATATTTATTTAAAATTTATCGAATAATAATTTTAAAAGCCGTATATAAAAAATTTTAAAAAGTAGATAATATATTATTTTAATATATTTAATTATATGTTATATTAATAACTACTATATATTTTTAAATATAAAAAAATATAACTAAAGCTAGAATTAAATAAAGCAATTTAATTAAAATGTTTTATATATATTATATAAAGTAAATATAGCTTAGTAAAGCTTAATCTAAGATTTTTAGCTATTTAAAATAGCTTTATTGCAGCTATATAAATATTAATAGCTTTTTTTATGCTAAGCAACCAGCTTTATACGACTTAAAAAATATTAAATAATATATAAAGCAAAATTATTTAGCTAAAACTGCTTTAAAAAATATATTTTAAAGACCGAGAACTTTAAAATATTTAATATTTTATATAACTAATTATTAAATATTAAAATATTTTTAAGCTAAAATATAGTTATATAATAAAGCTAAGCTATAAGCTTAACTTTTAATTTATTTATAAATATTTTATTATTTATTATTTTTTTTAAACCTTAAAGTAAATATTTTATATTTATATAATATTAAATCTAGCTATTATTAGCTTATATATAAATCTACCTCTTATAAAAAATATATAAAATAAAATAATTTTTTTTAAAAAATATATTATATTTTAAAAGACTTAAAAAAAAAAAAGAAATTATTTAAGCAAGCTATATAATTTATTATATAATAAAGCAAGACTATTTATTAATATATATTATCGACTAGAAATTATAAAAAACTAATACTATATTATATTTTTAACTATTTTAAAAAATAGCGCAAAAAACTATTATATATATAATATTAAACTTAATTATATATAAAATAAAATCTATTATATAATAAATATTTATTTTAATATAAATATAAACTTTAATTAATATTAAGCTAACTAAACTATAAGTATTTTTATATAAATAAAAAATAAGTATTTAAAATTACTACTATATAAAATATTAAATTTAATAATTAATAAGCTATTAAAGGCATAGCAAACATTTGGTGCTAGCTATAGCGGCAAAATTTAGCTTAGTATAATAGTTGCATAAGCGTGCAAAAAAGTATTAAAATTTAAAATAGCTTTTATATTATAAAAGCTATTATATAAAGCGTTTTTTTTTAATCTGCAAGCTTATATTTACGTAGCCGCTAATACTTTTATAAAGCATTTTATATAAAATAATAGCAATATTTATTTTATTAATAAAAAATATAATTAAAACAGCTATATAAAAAGTTATTAGCTTTAATTTTAATTTTAATTTTTAAATAAGCTTAATATATAGCAAGACTAAATATAAATTTAAAAGTAAAAAGGCTAATATTATTATATAAATAAAAAATATTTTATATGTTAAAAAAAAAACTGCTGGTTATATAAGTATATTTTTTAAAAACAAGCTTATATAAAAAACATTTATTTTAACTTATATAAAATAATTTATAATATTTAGCTTACTTTAAATAAATTTTTAATATATTTAACAAAGTATAAAAAATATTTAAAGTTAAATAACGTTAAAAAAAATATTAATAAAAAAACTAGTAAATAGTTTATATAATTTTTAATAAATAACATATTTTTATATTATATAACTAGCAAAAATATATAAAACTATAAAATAAAAACTTTATTTAACTAATTTATTTTTAATAATTAATATTATATAAAATATTAAAATAAACTATAAAATATTAGCATATTAAATTATTTAATAATAAATAAGGCGTAGCTAAAACTATATTTTAAAATTTATTTTTATATAAAAGTAAATTAAACCTTAAAAAGCATATATATTAAATTTAGCGCAAGCAAACTTATAACTATAATAAGAACTATATAATTAAAGAATTAATTAAGTATAACTATTTATTATATTTTAAATAGCTATACTTTTTTTTTATTTTTGCTAAAAAATGCCGATTACTTAAAAATATATTTTAATAATATTAAAAATATAATTATATAAAAAATAGCAAAAGAATTTTTATTATATATAAATAAAAACATTTATTTTTTAATATAAGTTTATATAAAGCTAAAATTTATTTTATTAAAATAAAGTTATAATAGCTTTACTGCTGCTTTAATTACTTTTATATAAAAAGATTATATAAAATATTTAGCTATATAAGATATAATATAAACTATTAAATTTTAAAAAAAATTTAAAAGTTTTATTATTATTATTAAATATATAACTAGGCATTTTAACGCTTTAAATTTTTAATTAAAAATAATTATAATTTTAACTATAAAATAATTATTAATACTATATAAATAAATAATAAATAGGTTTTATATATAATTAATATAGCTATATTATTTTAAGCTGCAACCTTTTTAAAGTTTATATTTATATAAAATATTTAAAAAACGCTATATAAATATTAAATAAATATATATTAAAGACTTTTTAATTATATTATATATAATTTAAATATTAATTTTTTGTTTAAAAAGTTTAAAAACTAAATAAAAATTATAAGTTTTTAATATTGCGCAATATTTATTAAAGCTTACTAAGCTATTAGCAAAATTAAACAAGCTTATAAACTTTTTTACTATATATATAATATTTTTAAAGCTAAAATTAACTATTATATAAACGCAGAGTTAATTTTGCAGATAATAATTAAAGCGTTAAATAATATAGCTAGGCTAAATAAACTTATATTAATTTTATTAGTTTTTAAAATATATTTTAAAATTAACTAGAAATTATTTTTTTTATTTAATATTATATAAAAAGCAAAAGTTATTAAAAAAGCTATAAAAATATTACGCGAGAATAAAGCTAAAGTTAAAATTAACCGCGCAATTTATAAGCGCAATAAGTTTATTATATATAATATATTTTTTTTACTTTTTTAAAGTAAAATATTTATATAGCGCAAAAAAAAAAGCTAAAACAGTTTATATAAAATTTAATTTATTAAAAGATTTAATATAATTATTAAGTTAATAAATAGCTTTATATAATTTTATACTATTTAAGTTAAGCTATATTATTATACGACTAAAAAAACTATAGCATTAAAAGCAAATAATATAGCAAATAAAGTCTAGGTTATTAAATATTTTATTATATAATAAAAAAAAAAAGAAAGACTTTATAAAACAAGCTATTTTTAAACTTTTATATAATAGCTAAAACAATTATTTTTAATCTTTAAAAAAAAAAAAAACTATGCTTTTATAGTTAAGCTATATATAAATAGCATAATTATAGCTTTTAAAGCTTTATTTAAAAAGTCGGACGCTATAAAGATTAATAATTTAATCGCATAAGGCGTTTTTTAATTTATAAAATATAACCTAGTAAAATATAATAATATTTATATTTTTAAGTTATAGCTTATATAAAAAATTAAAAAAAAACAACTAAGCTATATAAAAAGTTATAGCTAGTTATATAAAGCTATAATAACGCTAAAAAAGAAATAGTTTTAATATAGTTATTAACTATTTAGCAAATAAGCTAAAAGCTTTTTTTAGCTTTAAAACTTTTGCTAATTTATAATTTTTAAGCTTTAAGTAAATTATACGATATTATTTAAGCGTATATATAATTAAAAAATAAGCTAGCTTAAAAAATATTTACGCACTTATTATTAAAGCTAAAATTAAAATATTTAAAAAAAACTATTTTTTAAATTATATAATTATTATATAAATTAATAAAGTTAAAGCTATACTAGTTTAAAATCTATTATTAATATTATTATAAAAAGCTAAAAATAATTATTTTTATATATAACTTATATTTTTTATTTACTAAAAGATTTTTATATAAATTTAATATTATAAGATAATAAACAAATAATATTTTTAGTTTTATAACTTTAAATTTTTTAGCAAAAAAAAAACAAAAATTAAAGCAAGCTTAATTTTACGTAAAACTAAAAAAAATATTATAACTAGACCATTTTATAAAATTTAATAAAAAGCAAATTATACTATTATATAAAAAAAATATTATTTTAATTTAAAAGGGCTAAACTAAATAATTAGCTTTTATTAACTTTTATATAAAAAATGCTGCTTAATAATATATTTTTTAGCGCGCATAAAGCGCTTATATTAATATTATCTACTAATTTAAAATAGCGTATAATTTATTAATAGCTGCTTAAATAATAAATTTTAAGCTGTATAATATTAAAACTTTAAACTAAAGAATTAAATAATAAATTAATAACGCTAAATATAGCTTAACCTTTATATTTTTAAACCTTAGCTATATAAAATTGTTTATTTTTATAAATAAATCTTTTATAAATAATGCTAATATAACCTTTTAACTCGGTTTTATTATTATATTAGCTATAAAGCAATATATAATAAAAAATTTTAGTTTTAAAATTAAAAATAATATTATATATTAAAATTTAAGCAAGTATAAAAAAATAACGCAAAGCGTATTAGCTAATAAACTATATAAAATAGTTAGCGGTTTTAATAGCGCGATTGCGCTTTATATAATACTTTAATAAATAATAGCTATGCTAGGCGTACTAGTTATTTTAGCTATATTATATTTTAATTTAAAGTTATTATATAACTGCTTGGTTAAGCTAGGTACGACGCAAAAAAAACGCTTAATAATAAATATTATATTGCTTAAAGAGTTATATAAAAGAAAAGAAATTTTTAAAATATAATAAATTAACAGCAAAAATAATTTAGCTAATATATTTATTAAGAAAATATTAAACTAGGCGCTAAAGATTTTAATATTTATTAATAGGCTTATTATATAAGTAAAAGCTTATATAAAGTAAATTTAAAGTTATATACGAGGTATATATGCGCAGCATATGCTTTTTTTTAAAAATTAATAACTATATAAAAGAAAAAAAAGCAGACAAAAAAAAAAAAAAAAGAGAGCAAGAGAGTAGGCCAAAGGCCTAAGTTTTTTTATATAACTGCTTTTGCTTTTTTTTTTACTATATAAATTTTTTTTTCTTTTTTTTATATATTAAAGCTATACGCTAAAGGTATAAACCTATTTAATATAGCTGCGTTTATTAAAGCTTGCTATAATTATTATTATAACTATTTAATAAGCTTTAATTTTTATTAATTTTAAAACTATTTATTTAAATTTAAACTAAAGTTTTTTTTTTTTTATAGCTATATAATAATTATATAGTATAAAATATTTATATATAGCGCGCGATAATTATATAGCGTATAATAGCTACAGGTTATATAAAATATTATTATAACTAAAAAAAAAAATAGCAAGTATTAAAACTAGTAGTTATTAGTTATAGTAGCTATCTTGTATAATTAGTAAAAATAAGGCTATCGCTAAGTTATATGCGGAGTTTAGGTATTTTATTTTTTATTTTTTGTCTAGCTTATACGCTAGTAAAATTTTCTTTTATAAAAGAAGAGATTTTACTTTATATAAATAAACTTTTTTTTATTTTCTTAAATATACGCAATTAAATATAATATAATAAACTTGTATTTTATTTTGCGTGTTAATATATAATATATTATATATAGCTTATTTAATAAAAATTATATATAGCTTATATTATAAGCTAAAATTATTATTTATATAATAACGTATTTTTTATATAAGTGGACCACTTATTTAAGTGGACTACTTTAAATTTTTATATAAAATCTATATATTAAAACTTTAATAACTTTATTAATTTTATAGCTATTATTATATAATTTGAAAATTTAGGCTATTAATATAATAAGGAATTTAAATATATTTTTTATAATTTTATTACTATTTTCTTTTCCAGTAAAATAAAAATCGCGCTAAAATTTTAGCGTGGTTTTTAGTATAGCTATAAATAAAATCGTAGTAAATTTATAAAAAATATATTTAAATTTTATATTATATTAATAGCTTAAATTTTTAAATTATATAGTAATAGCTATAAAATTAGTAATGTTATTAAAGTTTTAATATATAGATTTTATATAAAAATTTAAAATAGTTTATTTAAGTAAGTGGTTTACTTATATAAGAGATATATTAGTTAATATATTTTTTATATAAATAAACCACTTTAAATTTTTATATAAAATTTATATATTAAAACCTTAATAACTTTATTAATTTTATAGCTATAAATATATAATTTAAAAATTTAAAATATTAACTTAATAAAAAATTTAAATATATTTTTTATAATTTTACTACTATTTTTCTTTTTAGTAAAATATAAATCGCGCTAAAATTTTAGCGTG